>CABFOV010004786.1:0-48972 GCA_902141375.1 Timema poppense | reverse complement strand
CCACTGGATTGACCATAAGTTTAGACTCTGGTTCGATTCCGAAGCGGGTGGGGGTGATAAAGGGGGGAAGAAAATATTTAATATCTGTTAAAGACTCACATCTGTAGACACGCGAACTTAACGTCAAATTATTAATTATATTATGGTTTGTCTGTGATCGATTTATATTTTTAGAGGTATAATGAGGGTGGTTTTTGCTCAATTATTTTCCAATCATCCTCCTGGCAAATTTTGGTACTTCTCTCGCCTTCATTACCCTTTTTTTTCATTCAAATTGAATTTGTATGGTTAAATGCTGATAACCTGGATGGCTAAAAAGACGCTGCGCAAAAATAATAATTAGAGTGATGGTTTGTCCTGTTATCAAATTAGTAAATAGGTGTAATTAGCTTTATTGATGATTTATTACACATTTTGACAGTTCAGAAATGTTTTATTTTATTTGGGTATGAAATTACTAAAACCAAAAAGGGGGAGATAACTATAAATGATTATTTAAATTTGCCTCCTAAATTTTTATTGGAAATGGGTTCTTCCTTTTTAAACCAATTAGATCTTTGTTTTATCTGTATTGTAATATTATAAAACCTATTATTAGTATACTAACTAAGCTCACCTCATGTATAATGCTCTCGAATCTGATTCTTAAAGATGGAGTTCAATATCAACCAGTTACGCTCATAGTGTTTATTTTTACATATTTTTTCTATACTTCTTCCAGAAAAATGTCAAGGGTGCAGTTCTTAAAATCTTTCTCATACCAACACCTTAAGACTAAGTTGTTAGAAACATTGTGCTATTATCTACTTTGTTAAATATCTGTAACCTGTATCAAAGTTAGTAAGTTATAGTCATATCGACATAGTAAGAACCTTTTTAAAACATATAAAAAAATTAGAATAGAGTGACCAACATTGGTCAAAGCTCACTATAAAACTTACATGGGTTGAAACTAGGACCATCTGTCGATGATAGGAAGCTTATAATATTTTTAGCACCACATCTTTCTATCCGTGTGGACTATACGCTAATATGTTAGGGATAAAGAAGGTTGAATTTATAGGAAATTGTACCCGAATTTGCATGGATAAAGAGAGAAAACCCATTCTGGAAAAAAACCACCCTTAGTACACATAACCAGGATTCGAATACCCAGCTTCCCGTAATTGGCAGTACAGTCTATTGCGCCTTAGACCATGCCGTCACCAAAGAGGGTTATGGAATATTAATATTTGAAAGTGTATTTGTGACCTTTTTGAATTACTATACCCCGACTATAGTAAAATATTGATTGCGTGAGTATAGACATCGCACATTAATACTCTAATTTTAAGTAGATTAAGAATATTAGAAAATATCTTAATGTCTTGAATGATATGTTCGCTTTGTGACAGGTTGATTAACATTTATCTAATATTTTCGTTCATTTGGACTTCAGGCAGGACCTTTGAATAATGAAGAACAAAACATAAACTGACGGTTATTTGTCGCTCGTATTGGATGCAGACGTCGTTCCTCGACCTCTTATTCCCTCGTTGGGAGCGGAGTCGTAAAACCGGTTGCCCAGCGCCGAGAAGTTGAGCGACGCCTGGACCGACGACTGACGTCCACCCTGGTTGGCGCCGCCAATAATGTCATTCTCCCGGACGAGTGCCGGTTTTTTTTATCCACACGGATTTTTCGTGCCCGGGGAAATAGCCTGGACGTCCGCACTAAAATTGATGGCCAGCCATTTTTCCGCCGATTGGCTTTTCCTGCGAGGCTATACATGTTTTAACTCATGTACAGTAAGGACCTGCCTTGGGTCTCGTAACAGTCAATTACATTTTTTTTAAATGGTATGGTGCATCACACATACTTTATGGATCCTTTACCTAAAAAGAGGAGACATTTACTTTTTAAAAATCTCGTAAGATATGTAAAATTAAATAATATATATATTTGCAGAAACATAATGAAAAATAGAGCATCATATTGACGAAATACCATACATGAAGTAATATACACTGCTACAGAAACATTCTAAGAAAAAAAAAGGAAACCTCACTGTTCAACAAAGAGTATAAGAAATAATCCACCATCACCTCACATATCCCAGACCACCGTTTAAATAATATAGTTTCTGAAAGCTCTAAGAATATTGGATTTATACAGTTATATTAAAAAAAAAGCATTTAAATTTTTGGTAGTATTTCAACCAGCAATGTTAAGTTAATTAGTATCTCAAAGATTTTCGGCGATATGATCAAAACTGGGGATAACTCACGTCATTTTCTCGGTTAAATGAGATGCACCATTTTGTTTGTTATCTCAAACAGTACCTGGATACGATTTTTAATCAAAATCTTTAGAGCCGATTTTGATAAAATCGCATTTCCCCCCCTCTCCTTTGGCCCGTAAGTATGGTTGGATGGATGATTCTAAAATACCCGATGGAGAACCTTATAAAAACTTTATAGATAATAAGTTTTATCCCGATGAAAACTTGTAAAAGCTATGCGTAAGACTATTTAAATATGCTATAAAATTCCATTATTGATTTGGCTGTACACTACGTTTACAGTGACAGGTCTGATATTGATGGATTACACCATGGTCCTATCTTATACTCTATACTATATAGGGCATAGTGAACCCAAGGCTGGAGCCATAGCCCGAAAGTTGACATATAATATTGCCATATATACGCTACAAACAAAACAAGAAAACGAATTTTCACCGCCATCCTAATGTTTAAGTACAAGTTTAAAAATAGTTTGTGATTGTGTTCAATCTTATCTACGATTTTAGTAGCAAGAGCCTTTAACAATGATGAATTGATGGCAGACTGTAGTATCTATTCTAGATTTAAGTGATTCCATAAGTCATGTACTGATATAATCAGTCAGTTCAGAAAGTACACGTTAAATACCGCAAATAAATGTAAATATGCAATGATAATATCCATAAATGTGAACGCTGCTTATCATATGATTTGTTAAAATTGTATGAATAATTATGTGAAAACAGTTTTAAGTAAATTTAATAACTGTCAAAAAAGAGTCTTCCTATCTGAATCTGATTTTAGCCAGGGTTGTTGGAATAGCTGAGCTACTGCCCAGATAACAGTCCACACCTCATCCTCTTTCGTGACATAGACCACTCTTTTCAATGGTCTACCTCTGTGTTTCATAGACATAAAAGTCAAAGTCTTCAATACATTAAGCGTATAACCCGAACGGGTAGTAAGACGCGGTGCTAAGTATTATTCAATACATTGAGTCAGGTTGGACATATCTTTATTTGAAAAATAAACAATTTTGAACTATATGAGCAGGAGTGATTCAACCATTTTTCCAAGAACACCTTTTTAAATCTCCAACCTAATTAGAGGAACAATAAATCACCAGTATAACTATTCAGGTTGGATCAACGGTGGCAGAACCTTATTGGTTTCGAGGGCCAACATAATTCCCAGGACCCTCCCGAGGCAAACGTTTGGCAATTGAATGACGCTATTGGAAATGTCTTCGCCTAGATTATTTTTTGGAGATTATACTTCTTTATAATCTATTTAGAAGTGGTCTTCCTTCGTATTTTTTTATAATGTCGATGACTCTATAAGTTTAATAAACTATTTAAACTGGTCTTAGCCTGATATTTTTTTAAAATTCGACATCTTTGGAAGCTATTTGAAGTTGGTCTTTAATCGTATCATATTCGAAAATAAAGAGGAGAGTTAAATAAATATAGAGGTGAAAAAGTCTATTCTAAAAGGAAACACTATTTTCATGAAACATTGCCCCTCCTCTACTTCCCATCTGCAATTTTGATTATACCTTTGCCCCCATTGGCATAAAAACACGAAACAAGTTTAAAAAAACTATTAATATAGAGAACAATGTGAAGAACAATTTGAGAGGTTTATATAACATTGATACATTTAAAATTACACATTAAATGACCAGAAATAAAGCCGTTGGTTTTTAAACGGTTATTAGGGCGGCCTTGTGGTCTAGTGTTAAGATGTCGGACTTCTGTGCTGGTGGTCCCGATACAAATTTATCTGATTGCCAAACCCTTCCTTCACCTCTGACAAGACGTGTATTAATCACAACTTGTTAATGTTTGGAATGCTAGACCTCCACCGTGGTTCGGATCCCACGTTAAACTGTAGGTCCTCCATTTCATCTCACAATCACTCTACCATTACATATTAGTATAAGTGCGTATAACCCGAACAGGTAGTAAATATACGATGCTAATAGTAATTAAAACGGTTATTAAGTTAATTTTTAATAAAACTCAGGCGACTTTGTATTGGGGATGGGTAAAATTATAACAACCCTGATACTAGGTGATCCTGATATTTAATCCGCATGCGAACCGATAGGGGTAGGTTGTCAGTTTAGCTTGAAACATGACGGTAATTATAGTTTGAATTAGCAAACAATTTTAATTAATATTGCTAGTTCTGAATTCAGGTAACTACCATATTTATTTTTAGTTAAAATATAGCTAGGTGCAGCAACTTCCTTTTATATTTTTAGACGTAATAAGCAAACTAGATTCTTGTCGCTCTTATGTTTAACATGGGTATATGTAATATCTAATAACATGGTTTGTTTGGGTTGTAGCCCCCCCTCCCCACCTTTACCCCTCTCTTTCCAAGCCCTGCACAAACAGGGTAGGCCAGTAATATCGTTCAGGTCGCAGAGTCGAGGCGACCCCCGCTACGGTTTAATTGGGGCATCCTCGCCCGCCCGATACCTATATTGTCATCAGGGAGGGATGGTTCCGGTTACGCGTTTCATGTGAAGAACACGAAGATGGGTCTAGTTATTAATCATGCTCAGCTAAAACTTTCTTTCATGAACAACGTAGCACTCTATTGTTTAAAAGATATATATATTTAGCAACGTGTTTTACTACCTGTCCGAGCTTTACACTATACTAATTACACTAATGGTTTTAGTGTTCAGGTAGGTTATATTTAGAGTAAGTGTATCCGCCTTTGCATGGAGAGTATTGTGGAAAACCATTTTGTAAAAAACCNGTGGTTCGGATTCCACATTAAACTGTAGGTCCTCCATTTCATCTCACAATCACCCTACCATTACACATTAGCGTAAGTGCGTATAACCCGAACGGGTAGTAAGACGCGGGGCTAATAATAATATAGTCTAACACGAGAGTAGCGTGTTAGACCTCACGGCCATCGAAGTGGGTAAAAAAAAAATACTACCTACAGTTCGACACCTTATTTCAGTCGGTAGTATGTCTGCTTACTGAGCTGAGAGTCACGGGTTATATTCTTGACATGGCCGAAATAAATCATCATTGGTGAAATGTGAGTTTTACATTTCATAGTGATGAGTTAATGGCTGGGGGCTGGGTGTTGTGTTGGTTTTAGATTTAGGTTAGTTTATAGGTCGTGTGCTGATATAATCAATCGGTTCAGGATGTGAAAGTTAAATACTTAAAAAAAAATAGATATATTTATATATTTCTCCACCCATACTGGTGGTCACGCATACATAGACGTCAAGCCCGTATAATCTGGTTTACTGGTGGTGAGGAGGTCAGGGTTTGAATCGCGGTCGGGTGTATTGAGGTTTTTTCCCTCCTAAACGTTTTCTTAGTTTCTTTCCACACAAATGTAGGTACATTAATTATAAATTCTAGCTTCCTCATGCCTTCCCATCATTGTAAATAATTCGTTGATAGCCGTGACGGGTAGTAAGATGGAGCACAAAAATGTACAGTGCATTTTAGTGAAACATAGCTGCTGTGTCGTCCATCTATACAAATTAGTTTGGATTGAAATGAAAGATGAATTATCTCTCCATGTTATTTATATGATTGTGACGGTGCTCACCCAGTACGATCTCGAAATAGACTCCTCTAAATGTGTCACACATGAAACAACGACGTACAACTTTTATACACTCACTAAAATATTTCTATTTTATACTTATATTTATTTTATTTTAGACCAAAATAAAAACTGATATTAAAAGTTAAGGAAAAATGATTTAATTAATTTGGCTTTGTTATTGAATAACTGAAGATTATTCGATAAATAAAAACAAATTAATTAAGAAAGCGAAGAGATTTTTATTGTTTGATTAATTAAAATAATTTTTCATTTATATCATTTTGAGCAAATAATCTACTATTTATCTGTCCACAAACATTTGTCAAAGAACAATAGGGGTTTCTTCCCCCATGCACCACGGCTAACTACCAAACTTGGCTTTTCACATACTTTAAACAAATAAGAAATCTAAAAGGAAAGGTAGAATTATTGGGAAGTGTACCCGCATTATTTTTAATCTTTGCCGGGACCGAGGATCGAACCCCGGCCGCCAGCATAGAAGTCTGACACCTTACCCCTAGACCACCAGGTCACCCCTCACCCAGTACAATCTCGAAATAGACTCCTCTAAATGTGTCACACATGAAACAACGACGCACAACTTTTAGACACTCACTAAAATATTTCTATTTTATACATATATTTATTATATTTTAGCCCAAAATAAAAAGTTATATTAAAAGTTAAGGGAAAAATGATTTAATTAATTTGGATTTGTTATTAAATAACTGAAGATTATTCGATAAATAAAAACAAATTAATTAAGAAAGCGAAGATATTTTTATTGTTTGATTAATTAAAATAATTTTTCAGTTATATCATTTTGAGCAAATAATTTACTATTTATCTGTTCACAAACATTTGTCAGAGAACAATAGGGGTTTCTTCCCCCATGCACCACGTTTAACTACCAAACTTAGCTTTTCACATAATTTAAACAAATAAGAAATCTAAAAGGAATGGTAGAATTATTGGGAAGTGTACCCGCATTATTGTGGAGATAAATTGAGAAAACCTTTCGGGAACACATATCTTTCATTATTCCTTGCTTTGGTTCAAATCTTGCCTCCATGTTCATTGAATAGCCGAACAAGAAGATACCGACACCTTTGTCCACGTATCCATTGGTGCGTGTCATTGTACAATATTATTTGTAGTCTAATAATTTGCCAGCTTTGTAAAATATCTATGTTCCTTTAATTCTCATGGGTTTTAGTTTGAGAAAATATTTATAGAGACAGCAATATATATATAATCATTCCCTCGTAATACATCATATCTGCAAAGAGGGATTTATTTCCTTGGGACACGAACCTTTAAAATGCTTTCAAATTTATCCACACACAAAATAAATGTATGTTGTTGACTTCTTTACAAGATCTAAAGTATTTCTTATATCAAGGTCTTTAGTAAAAGTCTGTAAAAATGTAAATTTCTAACCTTAATAAGCATGTCTATAAGACGTAGTTGTTTTTGTCCGAGTGTACCGCGTCTTTCTACCCGTCCGGTTTGCCCGCATTTAACTACATTGATAGGATAAGGAGGGAGAAGGTAGAATTTATAGAAAATGTTCCTGCATTGGAGTCTAGGGAGAGTGAGAAACAATTGACTGAAAACAAAACACTCTCAGCACACGCGGTTTTTCCCCGACTTCCCCATCAACAACAAACCAAACGTGCCTGCCAATGCAGGTTTGACTCTGGCTTGATCCACCTCGGTGGCGTAGTTGGCTAACGCGCTAGTCGTGTTGAGCTCGACTGCTGAGAACGGGGAGATCGAGGTTCGAATCTCGGTCGGGTGGTTTTCCCTAAATGGTTTTCCACTCTCCCTCCACGCAAATGCGGGTTCACTTCCTCTAATTCAACCTTCCCAATTCCTAATCCATTTGCGTAATTAGTACTTAAAAGCGTATAACCCGAACGGGTAATAAGACGTGGTGCTAATATTATTATTATTTTTACTCTGGCTTGCATATATTTGATTTTTGTATATAGTCTGGAACTGTATTAAAATGCTAAACTATAATCAGTTTTAAGATTCCATTTTATTTTCTAATATAGAGAAAATATTTCAGTCATAAAATTTCCCACTCCGGGATTATGCTGGACCTTGACTTTTTGCGCCCCCGAACTCAAAAAGTGGGTCTCACAATTCTGTCTCTCCTTCCCTCTCTCTGTATGTTTGTCTGTACCTAACGCTAAAGCAAAAACGGTTTAATGAATTTCGTTCATTTTTGTTAGTCTTACTACCGGTTCAGGTTATACGCGTATATGATAATTAATCTGATGGGGTAGGGATGAGGAAGGAAGCATTTTAGAGGTAATCTACCCGCATTTGCGTAGAAGGAGATTGGGAAACTATTTAGTGAAAAACCGCCTACAATATATCCAACTGGGGTTCGAACCCTGATCTTCCCGTTGTCAGGAAGCTAATCTCTAACCCAAGAGTGATGCTTTCCAGAGATTCTCAAAGTGGGGGTCCACGAGATCTTCCAGGAAATCCGTGACGTACTTTTATATATTTTTAATATCATATAAAAGGGTAGGCCTAAATCACAGGTATATACTTAACACTATGGAGATGCCTTCCCATATTAAATCCCGTCAAGAAATGAGGCCTAAAAATGGGGGGTTTGGGCACGACCCTTGGACCCACAACTTTGAGAGGATTATTTGAGAACTCCCTTTTATTTTAGTTTTCTAGCCAACCCGCACAAAGAACTTTCAGAAAAAGAAGTGAAACATTCACGGGGTTTTTTCAACAATTTATTTGTACCAGCAAGCTTTTTCTGTTCTTTGTAGCGTAAAAAATGTGAAACAAAATCGTCTTAGTGTTGACTCAGAATTAAGGTGGTGGTCACTAAAATTGCTCAGATTTAAAAGATATTTTAAACTCCCACGAGCAATTTTATTCTTCACATGAATTATTAATGATTGTAAATGTACAGATATAATACCTAAATTAATTTAATTTTATTTATATTGTAATTATTCTTATATTAAAAAAATAATATTACTCAATAAATTTTTATGACTAATTTACCCCTATAGTATACTACAAATTTATGATTAACATTTATCCTACAGTAGCCCCATGGCTTATTTGGTGCTGACTGACAGCTCACAGCTGACTTCTGACAGTCAACATTTAGGTAAATACCTAAATTTTGACTTTCAAAAGTGACAGCTGCTAAACACATGTTTTTGTAAATCATATGGTTAGGCGTAGGGATTCATTATTTGGTCTGGTAACTTTTTAAAGCCGTCAGTTGTGAGCTGCCAGTCAGCACCAAAGAAGCCATGAGGCTACTGTACATTAAGTGGTCCACGAATCAGCTGTTCCCCGGTTAGAAGGTCCACGTGACTAAAAAGTTTGAGAACCATTGTACTAGACCATTCGGTCACTGAAGCAGATTTCTAATATGTTATTTATGTGTTATATGGTCGTACTTCGAGAGTAAATATCTTTTTTAATGACAACATGTTTTTGATATTGTTTTAGTTATAATAGAATAAGGGCCAGTTTAAGAGTCTGACTTATCACGCCTAAAGTACGGTACTGTACTAAACACAAGACGATGTGGGTTTCATATGTGAAACTGGCCCATTCTATTCGAGCTTAGGTAGGTGTCATCCTGTATTTAGTAGTGGTGCCAGGTTTCCACCGTAGTTTCGGATTCCACGTTAAACTGTAGGTCCTTCATTTCATCTCACAATCACCCTACCATTACACATTAGCGTTTGTGCGTATAACTCGAACGGGTAGTAAGACGCGGTGCTAATAATAATAATAATAATAATAATAATTAATAGTAGTGGCGCACTTGAGGTGTACTCAGCCGACTATGAAACTGGCCTTTAGACGAGAAATTATGTGTGATTCTGTCTTATCATTTATTTATCACCCGTATTCTTCCAAGTTTCATACTTATGCTCTCGAAATCAATTCTAGATAACACATTCGACATTATTTGTGGGTACCACCAACAACAATATTTTGTAATTTTATAACAAGGCTTTACAGGACAGTACTTATAAAGTCCCATTCATTATCAAAACTTCCCCTTCAAAGTCAATAAACATACATTAGCTCGATACATTATTTTTGTTTGGTCAGCATAGCTCGCTTTCGGGCCGATTCCATAGAGTTTTTTTGTCTAATAGATAGGGAGGGTGAGGGAACATTTGGTTTATTATTATTATTAGCACCTGTTGTGGCTATACGCACTGACGCTAATGTTTAATGGTAGGGTAATTGTGAGATGAAATGGAGGACCTACAGTTTAACATGGAATCCGAACCACGGTGGAGGCCTGGCATTCCTCACATTCACAAGATGTGATTAATACACGTCTTGTCAGAGGTGAAGAAAGGGTTTGGCAATCAGATAAATCTGTGCCGGGACCGAGGATTGATCCCCGGAACCCCAGCACATAGGTCTGACACTTTACCCCTAGATTACCAGGTCACTCATGGCATTCGATTAATACATTTGGAAACAACTCAAGAGTCGCTCTAGATTTACGTTCATAGGTGAATATATGTACGATATTATGACAGGGATTTTGATTTCTCAAAGAAGTGGTAGAGGGTTGTAAAATAAGGTTTTGAGCAATGGATTTGTACAAAAATCACAAAACTCCTGAACTGTCGCCGGACTTTTCTACAACCCCTGTAATTTTGAGAAGCAAAAAATCTGACATGGGTGATTTTTCACTGGTCTATAATGAATTTTAACTTACCATAAGCTATAATTCTTACATTTTGTATATATAATTATTAGTGACTGAGAGCTATAGTTGATTTGTAAAGTATTAAGGGAACATTTAATTGTATCAGAGTGTACAACTTTGCCCTTCTTAGAACAAACAATGACAAACGGGCTGATGGATAGATGGATGGCATTTAGAGAGTTATTGGTTGACCCAAACACGCTACGTTGTGGTTCGGGAAATTCAATGCTCCATGGAAGCAATATTGTACAATAAAGATAGATATATACACACACGCCGAGTCAATAGAACTCTCGTGGCGATCGATGGAACTAGTCCACTGGTTCACGAATAGTGTGATGACCTCCTAGTACCCGCACCGGTGGGCGTCGCGACCACAGGGCTGTGTTAATAATTTAGTTTAGGAAGTCAACCAATCTTCCCGTGTACGGATAACAAGTAGTTCGGGTCGAATGGGGGATTAGATGACCTCCAAAGGGTCATACTTATAGTATAGTCTCGGGACTCAACCAAAATGATTTTCCACTTCACCTTTACGTAAATGCGGGTACACCTCCTCAAAATATACCTTCCTTATCCATAAAACCCCTAGAATAATTAGCACACAAGCGTATAGCCCGAATGGCTAGTAAGACGTGGGGCTAAAAATAAAGTTGTTTAATTTCACGGCCTCTTTAAAAGACGCGTCCGTACAAAAGCACCCATTAGTGTCGAAAATTAAAATAAACACGATAGGACGCTCATCGGTGATCACGGGAAAAAAAAACTCATCTGTCTCGCTTTGTTTTGGTTTTATGGGGGCGGGGAGGTTGGGGCTCGCCTCTCGGGTGGCTTAAGTATAGTTCACCACCATAAATTGATTTTCATTCTCGTTCCACGTTAATGTGGGTAGGATACGCTTGGTTTGGTATTCTTCCTTCTTCATTCCAACCTTCATTAGAGCAAATATGCGGCTGTCCTAGACAGGCGTTAGGACGTGGAATATGCGTCAGGGAGGAAAAAGGGAGTTGAGTAAAACAAAGGTTATTGAAAGGGAATGGCTGCGCGAGGAAGAAACATGGACCAGAAACTGGAATAGAAAGTGAAATGATTAAAAATTAAATCCAAGGCCACTTTTTAGCTTCTCTCTGACGGAAATTTCTCCAGACTCAAATGAAATCTCATACCCTATTTGAACTTGTATACATGGATTAAAATTAAATTAAAAGCTGGTTTCATTTCTGTAATTGAATACATAATATATAATTTTATCGATAGACGTCTTAGTTATTAATGAGTTAATTAAATTACCAACGTAATTATACATCCTAATTTATTGAGATTTTAACTAATATAATTTATTAACAATTATTAAACGTATAACCCAAACGGTTAGTAAAATGCGGTGCTAAAAAAACACCAATAAAATTGTGTACTTTTCATGTAGCAAATAAGTGAATAGCCGTAGATAATTTGTACTGCCTTTTATTATATTTCTTAAGGTATGCCTAAAAGTAAATATGTAATAGCAAAAATGAGACATTAAAGCTATTCTAATTGAAATAATTTTTATTTGAAACTAGCTAAATGCCCGTTCTTCACACGGAATATTGTGTTATTATTTATTTTTGGATGACAATGAGGAATTTTTTTTCAAGATTAATGGCATGGTTCTTAGCGGTACCCGAGAAACACCGCGAGGAATTGACCTTGTATCGTTTCTCATGGGGAGCTTTATTTTCGGTAGGCCCCCTTACCTACTCTTGGGTCATTATCAGCTGAACGTGACTGGACAGGTCTCCCCCCTCCCTGCACTCCCCTCGGGACGGACCCCTCTCACTCACACAGACACTACAAACACCACAACATTCAGCAAAATATAAACTACATACTTCTACCGTCTCTTGGAGTTGCATATTAAAACATAATTACATAGTTTAGTTAATTGTCTATTAATTTTTTTCCACCCTTTATAAGCATCTACGGGGTTAAAATTAATTGTTATATTTTTTCAAAGGCAGTATTAGAACAAACTTATCGGATTATTATCATCTAAACGCTTAAAAAGCGTTTATAATGCAATAATGTCAATTAGGGTAGTTACCCCGATTTCACCCCTTTAATCACAAAACATCAGAATGAAACATCTTTACTTTTCCTAATTAGCTTATAAGGAACACCTGTGTCAAATTTCAGCCCTCTAGCTTAGTGGGAATTGGGAAAATTAGTGATGAGTGAGTGAGTCAGTCAGTTAGTCAAGGCTACGGAACTCTGCACGGACTTTCTCGCTCCATTGTCTAAATATGGAGATACTTACTCAAAATTCATAACATATGTGAAACGAAATAATATACACTAGCAAATCTTAGCAAAAATTACGCTATACTTACGTAAAACATTTTCTGACTCCTGGTTTTAAGTTTTATATTTTTATTTTTAAAGAATTGACGTCCTTAGTTGTATACTTGCACCAATAAAAAAAAAGTTGGTTATTGGGTCCACAAGGTTCAATACTTCGTATTAAACTTTCGACTTCTGGTTAAAATTTTCTAAATTTTATTAGGGGTTGCACATATTCAGGTCATCCCATTGCTATTAAATTTCTCATTCAAAATTTTAACCAATAAAATAGGTAAATATTGACTTTTGAATCTAAAATGATGGGAGATAGATGTACAAACATTTCCCCTAAGGGGTTAAAGAAAAAAGAACATAAGTTTTTTGAGAAACTCACTTATCTACTTACTTTATGAAATTAGAGAATTATTGCGTTAAAACTCAAGTAGTATCTCTTCACAACGAAAGCTGACAATTTTATTAATATATTTGCCAATATCTCCGAAACTATTGGTTTTATAAAAATATATTTCAGATAAAAGTTTTTTTAATTTTCAATAGTAGGCCTACTACAATTTTGCTATGGTAAGTTATTTAATATCTCAAATAGTTGCAGTTATATGGAAATCTCCGTGTCTGAAAAGTACTCTAAATTCATTTTCATGAGAAAATGAAAATAGCCATTTTGTTTATAATCTTAATCGACGCCTAGATACTAATTTTAATCAAAATCGTTAAAGCCGATTCTGAGAAAATCGAATTTTTCTCTTTTCACCCTTTTAGTAAACTACACTTAATTTTAGGATTAGACAGACACACAGTCATATGGCATTACAAAAACAACTTTTTAAGATTCCGGGGGTCGTGAAACGTCGACATGCCTCAACATCTCAGGTTAGATTTTTTTACGGTCGCAATACGGTCGCACCTTGAGTGTTCGAAAAGTTAAAATATATATTTGCGTATAGCTTTAAAACTAAAGGTTTTATAAAAATATATTCCAAGTAAAAGATTTTTTACTATAAAATACCTAAATATTTCCAGTGATAGGTAATTTCATATCTCTAAGACTTACGGAGATATAATTAAAATTTAGAATTTACGCATCAATATGGAACCCTTAAATTCATTTTGACGAAAAATTGAGAGTAGCTATTTTGTTTAAAATATTGATCAAAGATTGGAAACGAAATTTCATCAAAATATTAAGAGATGATTTTGATAAAAATAGATTTTTTATTTTTTCGTCCTTAAGGAAACCACCCTAAATTTTAGGATTAGATATCCAATTCCAAAAATTCCTCGGGGCAACCCTATGAAAACTCTAGATATCAAGTTTTAGCCCAATCGGTAAAATAGTCTAGACTCTGGCTCGAGGTATACGCATACATATAGACAGACAGACGGCATTGCGAAAACAACTTTTTCGGATTCGAGGGTTCATTAAACGTCGACATTCATCAAAATCTTGAGTTCCATTTTTTTTCACCGTCACAATACTTTCTCTACCTGTAAGGTAGCGAGAAAGTAAAAATACATTCATACTAAGGTATATGCACGTTTATACATTTAAACACATTTTGTGTCAAATTACATTTTAATTACCATTATTTGCAGAGTTGGGGTAAAGTTGAATCCTATTTTATTTGGAAATAGCTGCCCTGTGCTCGATATAATTAGAGAGCGTATCTCTAGAATAGGAATCGAACACCTAACCTACAGTTAGTGGCACGCTAGCAATCAATATTAAATGCACGTAATAATTTAATTCACATTCCTGCTCCTGCCATTCTGCCGTTCCTGGAATAGTGATGGCCCGGCTCTCAACTACGATTCCTGGCCATCACGTGGAGTGAGGCATTTCACTGACTGGGAGATCAGGTCTACCAATCCCGGTCCTTGACTCCGAACAACACTAGATACTGGGAGCATAAGTGCCGGAATTAGTGGTGGGTAGGGTACATTGCCCCCAACAGTCTTTTGCTGGGGTGGGGCAGAGGAGAGGGGGGCAGGTTTTAGGAAAAATCTTTATTCTCACGACCAATAACATTGAAAGTAATTGATTCTTATCCTTTATTAGCGTGGATTAATATTTCTTAATATAAACACATGAGTCCAACAAGTCCCTAACATATGGCTTGGTACAGTAGCCCCATGGCTTCTTTGGTGCTGACTGACAGCTCGCAGCTGACTTCTGACAGTTCAACATTTAGGTATATACCTAAATTTTGACTGTCAGAAGTGACATCTGCTAAACACATGTTTTTTGCAGATCATATGGTTTGGCGTAGGTATACATAATTTGGTCTGGTAACTTTTCAAAGCTTTTAGCTGTGAGCTGTCAGTCAGCACCAAAGAAGCCATGAAGCTACTGTAGTTATGTAGAAGAAAGAAAAATAAGTGCAGCCCATTTAAAAGCAAACCTTTAATTCAAACAAGTTTTGATGTTTGGAGCATTCAAATTATGACTATATTGAACCAATTAAAAAAGAGCAATAAAGATTAAGTACTTTTTTACTCAACCTAACAGCACGAACATAAAGTGTTTTTGCCCGCCCCCCTCCCATTTTTCCACCTTCTCCCTATACCTAGACAAAATCTGTTTCGGTGCCCCTGACAGAGAGAGAGTTAGGTGCGAGAGGGGTGTCCACTCTGAACTGATTTTCGCGAAAGTCACGACTTCTTACTAAACCGAAAATCATCTCTGAGGGACCTGTTTGGTTACTATTGACAAACAGAGCCTTTTTTTTTTGTGGTCAATCTTCCCTTAAATATAACACCAATTTTGCAACTCTGGTTCGTCGGGGTTGCTAGTAAGGCTCCTTGTTATTTCAGCACACCACCTTCAGACATAACTGAAAGCGAGGATATTTGACAACAGTTAGCCGAGAGAGAGTGAAGATGAAACTTTTCTTCATAATACCTGTTGTTCCCTTAGAGGTGATATTTAGTGTAGTAGCATGGGGGGCGCTCGTGGCAGTATTGGGTTGTGGAGTGTTCCCATGAAAATCAGAGTTTGTTTAAACTGTAACTAAGATATTTTCTCCCTTATTTGATCAATCAATAATCATACAACCCGCTTTGGTGGCCACATGGTGTAGTGCGCTACTATTGCAATATACTATACTGACAATGACGGGGAATCATCGTTCGATCCTAGTTGGGTGTACTGAGGTTTTTTCTTAAATGGTTTCTCTCTCTTCACGCAAATGAAGATACACTTCCTTTAAATTCAATCTTCCTCATCCCTAGTCCATTAGCGTAATTAGTAAATAAGCATATATCCCGAATGAGTAGTAAGACGCGGTGCTAAAAAATAATCCCACATTGGCTCTACTCTAAACATATCACGTGAGAATGTTGATACTTGGCCACGTCACAGGTACAGTTTGAATTAGCTCTGCTCACTCTGGTAACAATTCACATCACGTCATTGTGATTAGCCAGAAATATTATCCGTAGGCAGTATAATCTTTAGTAGACATGTTTATCCAGTTGTCTTGCTTGCACTCAAGGGAATCTAGATGAAAGAAGGTGAAGAGGGGAAATTCGTCAAAGTAATGGTTCACTTACCAGATAAATTTTTTAACCGTAAATTTGTATTTATTTTAGGATCTAGAAATTTATTTTTTCTGTCTTACAAGAGTTCCTCTATATGTATAATACAGCACAATTTAGACAGGACATTTTTGACAGTTAATTAAGTTAGGGAAACATTTTTCACTCATTTGTAAATTAAGTTATTTGATCTGCAGCTGTCACTTTTTTTTAAACTATAAAATTATACTAATAATAGAGTTAAATATTATTAATTTAAACCACCAAAGTAGTGTTTGTGTGTTATAAGGGTTTCTTCCTATTCAAACCCACAATACTTAGAGGAGGAAAAACATATTTCCCGAGTATCTTCACCACTGTGGATCTCGATTCTAGGTCTTGGTTTTACGTCTGGTTGCAGGTGGAGACGTGACGCTGGATGGCGGACGAGGAAGAGTTCGGTGAACTGGCGGAAATCAACCTGAGCAACAGCAACACCACTCAATATGGGCGCTACACCGGAGGCTGGGGGCGTAGTCCCGGGGGTAGTGTCGTCAGCAGCCCCCAGCATCTACACGCCACCCCGCATCATCTCACCAACTCAACCTCGCGCTTCTCCACCGCCCCTCGCGTGCAGCACGGGAGCAGCTACGAGGCGGAGGACGCCATCGGCCAGTACGGGGGGCGGGGCGCCAGTGGGGGTGGGTCCAGGGGACGGTCCGGGCTCTACTACTCGCCCCCGGGCACGTCGTACACCATCGTGGAACGACCGTCCAACAGCACGCCGACGACCGCGGCGCACCAGCACCATCAGCACCACGGGAGCGGTGCTGGGGGCAAGCACCCGCGAGGCACCTACCTCGGCTCCTCCACCACCTTCAACTCGCCTCGCAACCACCACGGCCCAAACAGCAAGAAGAGACCCATCTCACCCGAGCAGGTCGGTCGGCTATCAGATTTTAACTAAGCTGGTTGAATACTTTTAAAGATGGTTACATTTCAGAAGAGATGTATGTTCGCATGTGTGTTCAAGGACAGCAGGAGACAATTTGGGGTGAAAAAACACCCATAATCAATCCGTCTCGGATTCAAGCTCCGACCTCCCTGATAAGATTAATCTGATATTTACCTTGCAACCTCGCCGATTTTGCAGTCGTCTTGTCCTAGAATGCCGTAATCATTAAATAATACATTGCACTACAATTCTTGCATTCAAGCAAAAGGTGCTGCAATTTCTAGCACTTTCTATGGTATTTAGCAGCTCTTTTTTTTGTTAAAAAAACCCCCATCGTATGGCACATTTAACCGGGAGGGAATTTGGCGTCCAGGTTCAGTTGTTTAGATATTAGCCGCTCTGTTGGCAATGAACGTTGGCCAGGTTACACCAAAAGGAGATTGTCTACATGTTGTACCCGCGATGAAATGGTGTGATGATAGGTATTATGATGTTGTGGAGCCGGGGTGAGTTTTTAACCAAACCTCAGTGACATTGGGAAAAATACCAAAGGTGCCAGCCGGGAATCGAACCCGGGGCCCCTATACTCGGAGCCAGGAGCACTGACCACTACACTACGGGGCCGATAGCTCCATATTACTGGAGAACAAACAAAACTATAACTTGTAAACGAAGTCAAATGGGACACTTGCTTGTATAAACTTTTCTCAGCGTTTATGTGTCTCCTATCCACCGATGATGTGGAGTACACATGTTACGGTACGACCTGTATATACGAGTATAGAGTATAAAACCATCAAGTAGTAAGTTAGGGGGAGCAAAACATGTTCGTAAATATTTGAGATAATCTTAAATTGATTTTAATGATCGTATTGATGATACACTGAAAATAAAATACAAACAAATAATGGCAATTAAAGATGAACATTTACCGGTAAATATTTCATATCACTGAATCCAAGGGGGAAGGGGACCCATTCGTTAAGCCTTCTAATATTTAAGTAGTAACATATCTGGTTTACAACAGACCCGACGTTAGCGATAAATTCAACCACATAGCGCTGTAGTCGATACGTGAGAGGAAGAAGAGAACTAGAATCGATACTATTGCTTTATTATAGCTCATTTGATAATGTTTCTTATGCCCAAGTTATTATGGTCAATAAACTGACCTGAGAACTTAAAAATTTAGGGATATCTTGATCAGGGGCGGATCCAGGGCCTATTGTTGAGGGAGGTGTTTGGTTTCCATTAGGTTTATTCAACAATTTTAATTTATAGCCGTTTTAATAATAATAATAATAATGTTTGTTTATAAAAAGAGTACTAATTAATAATTGTTTTAGTAAAAAGAGGACTTGTAAGAAAAAACACAATTTTAATCAATACATTTGTAATTTTAATACAAAAAACATAAAACAAAAAGTCACTGTTACATTAAAATTAATAAATATTTGCACCCGCCTCGGTGGCGTAGTTGGCTAACGCGCTTGTCGTGTTGAGCTCAACTGCTGATGACAGGGAGATCAAGGTTCGAATCTCGGTCGGGTGAACTGTTTTTTTTTTCCTAAATGGTTTTCCACTTTTTCTCCATGGAAATGCGGGTTCACTTCCTCTAATTCAACCTTCCCAATTCCTAATTCATTAGGGTAATTAGTACTTAAAGCGTATAAGCCGAACGGGTAGTAAGACGCGGTGCTAAATATTATTATTATTAATAAATATTTGCATGGGCCAAAAATGTTTTAGTGAGTATTAATGGAAAAAATATATTTTTTTTATCAATAATTAATTATCATACTAAGTTTATTAATCTAATTACTGGAGATTTTTACTTTAAAGTCACTTTTTTATTCTTCAATGCTAAGTTGAAAGAGTTATTATTATTATTATTATTATTATTATTTAGCACCGCGTCTTACTATTCGTTCGGGCTATACGCTTTAAATACTAATCACGCTGATGGATTAGGAATTGGGAAGGTTGAATTAGAGGAAGTGAACCCGAATTTGCGTGGAGGGGGAGTAAAAAAACCATTTAGGAAAAACCACCCCCAGTTCACCCGACCGGGATTCGAACCTCTATCTCCCTGTCCTCAGCGGTCGAGCTTGACATGACTAGCGCGTTAGCCAACTACGCCACTAGTTCACCCGACCGGGATTCGAACCTCTATCTCCCTGTCCTCAGCGGTCGAGCTTGACATGACAAGCGCGTTAGCCAACTACGCCACCGAGGCGGGTGAAAGAGTCGTTGATTAGGTCATGTAGGAGATAAGGCGAGGGAGGTGTTACGCCATTCTTTACAACATTAAGTTATTGGTTTCAATATGTTTGATTACTTTCCATTCAGTTAAAGAGAGGAGGGCGATTGCACCCCCCACTGGATCCGCCGCTGATCTTGAGATCATCCGTTCTATTTTATTAGCTAGAAATTATTTTACCAAAACATTAGAATGTTTTTTTGAATATCATAAACGTAAAATGTTCCATCGTAACATATTGAAATCTGGTGTTGACGTCGTGTGTTGGTTTCAGGTGCTGCGACTGTTCGGCACGGGTAGCGGTGGCCCCAACAGCAAGCCCCTCCCGGGGGGTCAGAGACGTAGCGCTCTCTCGAGTCCCGCCAGTAGTCCCTCGTCTCACCAGCAACAGCAGCAACAACAACAACAACAGGTGGCCTACCCCAGTCACGAGCTGCACCCCAACATGCATCAGGACCTGCTGGTGCGGACCGTCAACATGGTGCGTCCACCCGAGTCGAGCCACGGGTTCGGCATCTGCGTCAAGGGCGGCAAGGACACTGGTACGTCACGTCCCTCAAACGGTCCTAACGTGAACAGCGACATAGTTGGGCCAACACTTGAATGTAAAACTAGATCATATCAAGTCGTTTCTTCACCGGAGGTGTGGTAGCTGACGGCTAGCAAAAGCTACCAGATCTACTATCTCATGTATCCATTTGTCAAACCATATGATCTGCAAGACCATGGGACGGTTTAATATCGACCCACTTCGGTGGCCGCGTGGTCTAAGGCGCTACTCTCACAGTAGACTAGACTGCTGATGAGGGAAAGTCGAGGTTCGAATCTCGGTCGGGTTTATTGAAGGTTTTTTCCAAAAAAGGTTTGCCACTCTCCCTTCTTTCTGTAAATATAACATTCGTAATCCCTAAAACCATTAGCATAATTAGTAAATAAGTATATAACTCGAATTAATAGTAAGATACGGTGCTAAAAAAAATACTTTTGGGCTCTTATTAAAACATACCTTTAATTTTTGAGGGGGAAAGCTGAATATATGTTTTTGACCATTTACTTTGATCTCAGAATTGAATGTATGCCTGCCTATTGTCTTTAAAAGAAAAGTTTTATACTGAATGGGAGTGAAATATTTTTTACTAATGCAGTACCTTCAAACCTTGCCTCGTCAACAGACCACGAGCCTCTCCTGTTGTTTACTTAGGTTTTTATTTTTTGGGGTATTTAACGCGCCCTTTTATGAATCGACTGATTATATCAGTACACGACTTTAAAAACAACTTAAATAAAAAACTGACACAATATCTAGCCCTCCCCTCCCCCCCTCCACCCCCGAGCGTTAAATCATAACTGTGTAAGAGTAAATACCTAATTAACAAACTATAAATTTTTCAGCCATGTCGGGAATTGAGCCCTAATCTCTTAGCTCAGTAGGCATACACGCTGCCGACTGGGATAATTATTTGAGGTATTCAAAACAGTGAAGGTTTAGTAAATAGGCTTCTTTTCTACCAGCCTGTTTTTTACTAATCTACGTCCATTAATAGGAGGGTAGTAAGGTTTTAGCTTACTATCTAGCGCGTCTGACTATTGAACTAAAGGTAACAGGCTCTAATCACATCACGTCTGTAAAATGTACCGATAGCGTAACTGGGACTTCCCCTTTAATAGTGATGAAATTAAGATCAGGGTACTGTGAACTTCGCTCGTTCTAGAGTTAAGTTATTTATCTCCGCGTCTCACTAGCCGTTCGGGTTATACGCTTAAGTACTAATTAAATTAGTGGGTTAGGAATTGGGAAGGTTGAATATAGAGGAAGTGAACCCGCATTTGCATGGAGGGCAGTGGAAAACCATTTAAGGACCCCCCCCAGTCCACCCGAGCGAGATTCGAAACTCGATCCCCTCATCCTCTGAAGTCTAGATCAACACGTACTAGCGCGTTAGATAAATACACCACTGAGGTGAGTGTTCTAGAGTCAAGTTAGTTTCTAAGTTTAGCGCTGATTAATTAGTTAACTCTGAATGGGGATCATTAAGTATTTACAATAAAAATAAAGCGTATCTAAAACATATATGGGATGAACATGCAACCTATTTGAATAACGTTCAATACAGTTTTACGCTCAATAAATTTAATGTGCCGACGTTTGATGTTTCCTTTTGTTATTGAGCAGCCACTCCAGTCAAATGGATCCTATTAGTTGGCTGTCCTTCAAATTCCCTCTGGCTTATATTGTTTTAAAATGTCACATTTGACTCGGTTCCACAAAAAAAAACCTATAGCTTAAAAAATCCAATACAGATTCTAACAAGCCCAGAAATTTCTAAATATATATATTATGTGATTTAAGTTTTTATATTTAATTTTAATCTTTGCGTTGTTTTTGATAGCTTCCCGTCCGGGTTATAGGAAAATTCCAATATTAGTTTTAACTCCCGATATTTTTGGCTTGAAATGGCCATCAATAATAATTAGGTTTACTGATCGAAATGAGCTTCCAATGTTGCAGCAAAATCTTAGTGCCAGGACTTAAAAGTATTGAATTGCATTAGAGCCTTTTTTGGATGGTCGCCCGGTATAACGCGTCATTCTAGCAATATACTGGATTGTCTGTGACGAGGAGATTAGGGTTCATATCCCGGTCGAGTATACTGAGGATGTTATTTCTTAAATTATTTTCCACTCTCCCTATTTTAAATTTCTTCCTTTCTCAGCCTAACTCCGTTAGTGTAAGTAGGCCCTAGATGTGTGAATTAATCCTAAAGGGTAGTAATACATATAATAAGAGGATTTAAGATTTTTAAAGTTTAAGTTGATACTGTACTGACAACCATTGAGATATTCTTATTTAAAATATTGATGAATTCAATATTTTATCCACCGGATTTGGTGGCAGAATGGTCTAAGACGTCACTCTCACTATAGAGGAAACCGCCTTTGGCAATAAGATCGGGATTCGAATACCGGTTGGGTATACTGAGGGTGTTATTTCCTAAATTGCTTCCTACTACCCTTCCACTCATTTTCGGGCACACTTCCTCTAAGTTCAACCTTCCTCATCCCTTACTCATTAACTTAACTAGTACATAAAATTATGCGAATAACCTAAACGGGCATTTAAAAAACTGTGTTAAACAAAAAAAAAATATTGTGTAACGTGGGAAACTCGTGAGTTACTTCCGAGGCAAGCAATGCTTGAAGGGACTGTAGTAGCAAACAGCTTCCTACCCTTACAAATATATTCACACTAATGTATTGGAGGAAGGTATACTTTTTAGGAAATATACCCGAATTTGAAGAAAGTAAGAGTGGTAAACTATGGGGAAACACAACCCCCCTTTAGTTCTCCACTTCAGGGATTGTAAACCTCTATCTTATGGTCAATGATAGTCAAGTATATTTCCAGAGTGACGCCTTAGATCATTCGACAACCGAAGCGGGTTGTACAGTCAAGTTCTACCCTGTCAACAATCCATGAAAAACTCCAGTGATAAAGTTTTAAAGTATGATCCCAGACACTGATAACGTTGATCACTTGTGAATATAATAAAATAAAGTAACAAGTATAATCGTTTGTTTGGTTCGTATCTTAAAAGTGGAGATGTAGGGAGCGTTAGGAAAGGTATGTTCTATTTTTAAAGTTTTTATTGCAAAACTTGTTTTTGTTCAAAATAAATCAAATATTTCTTCTACACGATAGAGATTAATTTTCTTCACATGGTGTTATCAATAGGTTGTTGAATATCTGTCATGAGCATAGTGGCATTATCTAAAAAAACATCTTTTTTAAATGAATAGAAAAAGTTGTCGTTAAATTCCATGACACCCTCGACAGATATTCAAGAACTTTTTAGGTCATCATGGGAAGAAAATTAAACTCTATATCTGTATAGAACAATTTTTTATTTATTTTTACAAAAAAAAAGTTTTGCTATAAAAACTGCAAAAAATATTTATCTTTTCTCACATCACCTGCATCTCCACCTTAAGTGTGTTGTAATTAAAATTAAAATTGCTGCCACATCTAAATTATATGTTTCTCTTTTCCGAACAACACACACAGATGCCGAAGGTGAGTGATTAAATTGGCAGGACCTATTCGCCAACAACACATTAGTGCATGCTTTTCTTTTTAATGCAACATTTTATTTGCTGCTGTCATTTGGTTAATTTGAAAGGAAAATAGTATGATAAGGGTTTATCATGTTGAGAGTTATTCGTTTTTATTTTTTAAGAGCTTAAGTTGTGTTACCATAGATGAACAACTGACGAATCAAAGACGCATGCTTCTCTTGGAAAATGATATGTGCATATAGAGATTTATCGAACAGTCAAGTTATTTAATAGCTATAAAATTGTATTTAAATAAATTATGTTGCAATCAAAAATAATAGGGAATCTAGTTATTTTAATATATATTATTATTTGCAAAGATTTAAATGAAAAATTTGAAACTAATTCTTTATAGCAGGTGTTGAATATGTGGGCCACTGGTCGATTTATTTACACTATCTTCTAAAACTAGGGCATATATTTGTTATTGGAAAACTAGAGGATATATGTGTATTTTTTTCTACCCCTGACTATCTTTTCTCTCATTTATCTATGTGCGCTGTTTTAATGAAGTCCAATTAGCTTAGAAAGGGCGTTTGGAAAAAAATAGTGACCTACTTTTTGCCGTCAACATTTATAACAATTTACTACTTTATATATATTGATGATATCTTTAAATCACATGACTTGACGTATAGATATATGAAATAATAGCGATAACTTGTTTCAGATTAGGTTCTTTCTATGAAAATTGGACTGTAGATATTCAGGCTTTGGAGAATTTAAATTGTGTTGATTTAAGTTTCCATTCTAAAAACATACTATAACTTAAAAATTAAAGGTTTTCTTTAAAAAAATATGTTTTTTCGAAAGCTATATTTTGATTGAATCGTTATACAGTAGCCCCACGGCTTCTTTGGTGCTGACTGACAGCTTTAAAAAGTTACCAGGCCTAAATTACGTATCCCTACGCCGAACCAGATGATCTGCAAAAACATGTGTTTAGTAGATGTCACTTTTGACAGTCAAAATTTAGATATGTACCTAAATATTGAGTGTCAGAAGTCAGCTGTGAGCCGTCAGTCAGCACCAAAGAAGTCATGGGGCTACTATAACTTTGTCAAGTGGTATGAATAGGTTTTGATAGAATAATTCATAGGTCAAATATCTCTAGCAATACCACCCTAATTTTTTTCTTCTAAAAACAAATTCTTACAGTCAAAACTATTGTATTATTATTATTATTATTATTATTATTAGCACTGCGTTTTACTACCCGTTCGGGTTATACGCACTTACGCTAATGTGTAATGGTAGGGTGATTGTGAGATGAAATGAAGGACCCACAGTTTAACGTGGAATCCGAACCACGGTGGAGGCCTGGCATTCCCCACATTCACAAGATGTCCTGTCAGAGGTGAAGGAAGGGTTTGGTAATCAGATAAATCTGTGCCGGGACCGAGGATTGAACCCCGGCCGCCAGCATAAAAGTCTGACACCTTACCCCTAGACCGCCAGGTCACCATCAAAACTATTGTAACATGATTATGCTCCAAACTATTGTAATATATTATTCTATCTGAAATAATATATTTGAAAATGAATGCATTGTTCTTTTATACCTACTAACTAATACGAGAAAAATCCAGTATTTCACTTATAGTAAATGTTTATGATAATTTTTTTTTAATTTAATTTTTTCTTGATATTATCTTATTAAAGTGGGGATGCAGGGAACATGAATTAAGACCGTATTTTTTTGCAGTTTTTATAGCAAAACAATTTTTGGTCAAAAATAAATCATACAGGCCTATTGCTCCAGTAGAAATATAGAGCTTAATTTTATTCACTTGATGATATCAACAGTTGTTGAATATCTGTTCAAGGGTGTCCTGGAATTTAATGACAACTTTTCTCTTCATTTACAAAGTTTGTCATCTAATGCCACAATGATCATGACAGATATTCAACAATTGTTGATATCAACATGTGGAGAATATTAAACTAAGTTTCTACTAGAGCAATATTTTATTTATTTTGTCCTAAAAATGTGTTTCTATAAAAACTGCAAAAAAACTTTTTCTTACGTCACCTACACTTCCATCTTAAAATCAAGTATTTCATGCTTTATTAAACAACAGATTAGTATTGAACAGTTTTAAATGGTCATATTTTATTCTCAACAAAGAAATTTAAATGTTTTATCATTTGTTTGTTTCATCTAAAGTCTATTGTTTTCTCACCAATAATATCGCTCTGATGGTTGGGTTGTCTAAGGCGTTAGGCTTGCAATGAATTTGGCTACCGTTGATAAAGAATTGGGGAGACCTGGCGGTCTAGGGGTAAGGTGTCAAACTTCTGTGCTGGCGGCTGGGGTTCAATCCTCGGTCCCGGCACAGATTTATCTGATTACCAAACCCTTTCTTCACCTCTGACAATACATCTTGTGAATGTGGGGAATGCCAGGCCTCCACCGTGGTTCGGATTCCACGTTAAACTGTAGGTCCTCCATTTCATATCAAAATCACCCTACCATTACACATTAGTGTAAGTGCGTATAACCCGAACGGGTAGTAAGACGCGGTGCTAATAATAATAATAATAATAAAGCATTAAGGGCTTGAATCTCCACTTAGCGTATGAATGGTTTTTTCACTGTGATTTCTCATCCTCTCTCCAATCTAGATGTATTTCTTCTAGCCTCACCTTCCTCAATCTTACCTTTAAGAGTTACTAATATTCAATTTTATGATGAACTTGCATATGTGTGAAGGCTACAACACGCCCAAACTACCCAAATATTATAGTAAAAGGATGGGCAAGGTAAAAATTTAGTAAAATTGTACCCGCTGTTGCTTGGAGGGGAGTGAGAAACTATTAAGGAAAACACTCAGGACACCCAGCCGGTATTCGAATCTTGACCTCTCTGTCATAACTAAACCAATCCGTGCGTACACTAATTTGGGCATTAAAAATTATTAAAACAAAATAAGATTGAAGTTTATAAAAACAACCACAGTGTATATTTTAATAAAAATATATTAATACAATCTACGATTGTCTGTAGTACGTCTGCCGTCAACATTTTGCGATCATTTAAACTAGGCCTTGTTAGCGTCGAGCATTGCTTTGACGATGTGAACATTGAGCTGTGTTTTGTTTTAATTGGCTGCCGGCCATTTATGTTGTTATGCCTATCCTTTGATTAGTACACAACTTGTTTGTGTAACCGTAATAAGCTATTACGTATAATCCTGTGTGGTCGTTAGTTGGAAATTAAAGTGTAATTTTCCCCTAGCTAAAACCACGCGATAAGAAATTATTTTTAAAAAATAACGAAATATGCAAAATGTAATTTATGTAATCCATCCTTATTTATGTCAGCAAAGAGAATTATTTTTTAACTACCTATTTTTTCTAGTAAATAAATAAATAATAAATAACTAATTAATCATGCCCATCTATTATTTTAGGGCCAGTGAAATTAAACACATGACACTCTGGACAAGTTTATTTGCGCGTTTCTAGGGTTCAATATTTTGCGTAGGTGACTGGTGGGTGAAAAGAGGGGGAGGGGGGAACCAAATCACTTACTGATACTTTTTAAACGGTATGGTTTAAAAAAGTTATTTTGCCGTTTTTTAAATTATTATTATTATTATTATTAGCACCGCGTCTTACTACCCGTTCGGGTTATACGAACTTACGCTAATGTGTAATGGTAGGGTGATTGTGAGATGAAATGAAGGACCTACAGTTTAACGTGGAATCCGAACCACGGTGGAGACCTGGCATCGTTTTTAAATTAACACATCTACATCATATTATTTGTGATGTCATAAGATACGAAAATCTCCGGCTTCAGCCTACAGAAATACCTTCGACGATTGTATGTCTCAGACGACCACTGACGTACGTATAGTAGAATTTAGGTTAGAAAGAACTAAAAAAAAATCTGCTGTGGTCATTGATAGTTTAGGACCAATGACTTGACGTTCGAATATTTAAAAACAGTTTTAGTAAGTTTTATAATTGTCAAAAAAACTTCTTCCTATCTAAATCATACTGTAACAAAAACAATAATATTAATTCATGGCTCAAATTATAGTAATTTACGGCTTAATAATAGTATATATATATATATATATAAAGTTTTACTTTGTCCTTAAAAGATGAGTTTTAAATGTAGCTATAAGCCGGATTCACTCCAAGAATAACGGATAATACAGTTCGAACTAGGCGTCTCATGGTGGCAGGATTTTCTGTATTCTACTCAAGAAAACATTGAATTTTAAATAACATTTACCATATATTTCTTTTAAAACAATAATTGGTTGAAGTATAATCATTATAAAATAAGAAAAATATTCAAATTGTTTTAATTATTTCGCTGTTGTCAAATGAAAAGTGCATAAACCAACACTTGGATACGATTTCTGGTTGGGGCATAGTTGTTAATCTAAAGGTGAGCTCTCACGTGTCATTTTCAATTAATCATTTCCAATGGTACACTTTTAATTAAAATAAAAATTAAAGGAATTTGGTCACATGTATCCTTGATCATGATAATCATGGGCTTGATCAACTAACATTTCATTTATATAAATGGTACAGTTTAAAATAAATGTGAGCTGTGGTTTGTGAAATATGTGTGCAGTTATTTCACAAGCTAAAAATTTATATAAAATATTATTATTTAGCACCGCATCTTACTAACCGTTTGGGTTATACGCTTTAAGTACTACTTACGCCAATGGATTGGGAATCGGGAAGGTTGAATTAAAGGAAGTGAACCCGAATTTGCGTGGAGGGAGAGTGGAAAACAATTTAGGAAAAACCACCCCCAGTTCACCCGACCGAAATTTGAACCTCGATCTCCTCGTCCTCAGCAGTCGAGCTCAACACGACTAGCGCGTTAGCCAACTACGCCACCGAAGCGGGTTGTATTAAATAAAAAGAAGCGTATACAAGCGCTTCAACAGACAAATTTCATTAAAGGCTGTCTGGCGTGTCCAGATGTCAACACGAGTAGAAAAATTGAAAAACAAATAAGGATTAAATCCAATTCATGGTTGCAAATGGTCGCAGTGTAACGTTGAATTTAAATAAATCTTTACAGTCAAAGAAAAATGAACTCGCCAAATATTTACATTAAAAGCAAAAATGAATTCAGTATTTCTGGCACTGTACATTTTCTCACTGTTAATTTTGTTTTTATTTTTCAATAAGTCTTAATAATAGTTCAAAATGAATAAAATTAGACCTACTTTTCACTTTTAATGAAAGCGTTAAATAATGTTTCAGCCTAGAGAAATGAATATTTTAGAGTTAATTTTGTAATAATTTTCAATGATTTATTGAAAATGATACATAAGAACTCGCCTTAATATTCCGATTAATTTTCCGTGGGATGGACTCTTAAGAGACCGCTCAGCCTGACAAACTTAGGGTGGGGATGTAAGGAACACGAGAAAAGGACAGTATTTTTTGTTTGTTTTATAGCAAAACTTTTTTTGGTCAAAATAAATCAACTACTTCGCCAGTAAAACATATATTTTAATTATCTTCACATGGTGACCTCAAGAGTTCTTAAAATATCAAGGGTGCCCTGGAATTTAATGACAACTTTTTCTCTTAATTTAACAAGTTTTTCATATAATGCTGCTATGCTAATTAATGACAGATATTCAACAACTGTTGAATCACCATGTGAAGATAATTAAGCCCATGATTTTACTGGAGTAATATTGGATTTATTTTGACCAACAATTTTTTTTTTGCTATGAAAACTCCAAAATAAAAAGTCCTTGGTTCGTGTTTCACTCACTTACACCTAAATTAAGCTTGATATTATCCGTGGGGTGAGACGGGCTCTTGAGTATCCCTATTGAGGAATAATATAATATTATATTTAGCACCGCGTCTTACTACCCGTTCGGGTTATACGCTTTAAGTACTAATTACTCTAATGGATTAGGAATTCGGAAGGTTGAATTAGAGGAAGTGAACCCGCATTTGCGTTGATGGAGAGTGGAAAATCATTTAGGAAAAACCACCCCCAGTTCACCCGACCGATAATCGAACCTCGATCTCCCCGTCCTCAGCAGTCGAGCTCAACACGACAAGCGTGTTAGCCACCTATGACACCGAGGCGGGTCCTATTGAAGAAGACTCTCTTCTAAGTTATCTTTGTCATCTACACCCCTTTTATTAATTTGTTAGTAACCCTTGTGTTGAATCTGTTTTTAAAAACATCTTGCGAACATCTTCAGACCTTCCCAGTTGACACATGTACTAGATGTCAAGCTCATGTAGGTTGGCTTACCGGTGATAGGCAGATCATGGTTCGAATCTTGATTGGGTTTACTTAAGTTTATTTTTCCTAACTAGTTTGATTCTCTCTCTACACACAAATGAGGGTGAATTTACTTTCAATTATACTTTATTTACACAAATCTCATTATTGTGATTATATTCGTAAGGCCTGGATGGAAAGTAAAATTTGGAGGTCAAAATAAAGTTGAGTTGAGGTTTAACTCTTTTAGATGATGCCCAACATCTTCTGAAGGACTCTAGAGTTCGAATCCTGGAGGCAAACATTAAGTCTTCACGTGTTGTGTACGTGGTTTGGGTCGGGTCGGAGTTGGACACTAATGCTCTCCTAGGCGCTAATAACCCATTCCTCGGCGCCTGTAAAACACATCACTAGACGCCACTGATCCGTGCAAGTGTGTGTCTCGTCCAACACCATCTGCGTCCCATGCTCGGTCGTGTAGGATATTAGCGTCTGTCTCGTAAATCTCTCCAGGCCACTACTTGGCCGGAGCTCAGCGCCGCGGCGCGTGACTCGGATTGGTATGTTGGGGTCATACGAGACGTACGCGTCTACGAGTAAGAACGGACCAAGTACGCGACCTTAACTGCTGTTCTTTTTATTATCTTTTGCATCACTTATTTCTACCTGTCCGAGATAGAGGTAAGGAAGTTAGATTTTTAAAGAAAATGTACCGGCATTTGTGTGGAAGAAGAGTGGAAAACCATTTAAGAAAAACATATATTTTGGCTTCCAATTTGGATTCGAATCATAATCTTACCGTCACCGGTAAACCAGACTAGACTAGATTTTGATTTCAATACGGGCAACTTTACTGTTATGTCCATATACGTGCAATATAAAATTATGAGTGAGAGGTCTGAAAAGAATAAACAAGAGAGACTTCGCTTGGAAAGAACATGGAAAAACCATTCTTAAAAACTCTCATTTGGTAAACCACCCTTCAGTACACCTGGTCGAGATTTGAACCCTGATATCCACTTTAATTAAAACCAAGTGCATCGAGAATTTAAGTTCTTGGATCGCTCAACCATGGACATGTGTTTGAACCTTTCTAGTCTAAAAATTACCATAATTTTGACTGATACTTCTTCCATATCCTTAAGAGATTCCCATTTTAACTTCGTGAGACGCAGTGAAGTGATCGAGAACGTCAATGCACTGGTTTCAAGGGCGCGTTTTATTTAATATGTTTCTTTTTTACTAAGTTAGTTTACTTAGAAAATTGTTGAACAATTTAGAGTTACCAAATACTACTCAGCCCGTTGGTCACGCGGTCTAAGGCATCAAACTCAATTGACAGACTCGCTGAATCTAAGCCGAGTGCTTTGAGGTTTACGGTTTTCTAACCCTGTAGTTTTCCCATACTTCTTTCATGCTAATGTAAGTGCACTTATTTAAGATGCCCGACACACCTCTCCCCGATATAAAATACAAATTAAACTAAATATTTGAAGAAATAGTGTAAAGTGTACACAATCTTAATAAGCTGAACTAAGGCGTCGCTCTCATAGTAGACTGAGCAACCGGTGACGGGGATATCGGGGTTCAAATCTTGGTTGGGTGTACTGGGTTGATTTTCCATATTTAGTTTCCTAATCTACCTCTATGAAAATGAGGATATAGTTTCTCTATATTATTCCTTCTTTATTCCTGATCCATTAGTGTAAATAAATAAAAGACCCAATGCTCTGCATGAAAAAATCATAAATACGTAAAATGAGGACCTACTGGAGGTACCGTATTCGAATCCCGATCGTGTATTTATAGTTTAGATTTATATGGTATAACACAAAGTGTTGAATGTTCACAACAGTCGAGAGATGCCAGATGTTGATAACTTTGGCATGTATTAAAAGTTTGATGACAAAATTACAGTGGTGAGACGTGACTTTTTACCAAGGTAGCAAAATTTTTCTAAACTGTACCTGTGAATTGTACTAATCACCCAGTAGAAAAATTATTGGCCACTTAGGAACGAAAATACATTCTCATGTGAGGTCAAATGGGGACCGAATTGAGATAACATATTATCATAGGTACAGTTTTATCAAATTCTACATACCCACGTCACACAACTGTAAAAATATAAACCAATATCTCAGTAAAGTCATTAAGGCAACAATTATCTTTATTTTTAAGTGGACTAAAAACAAAAATAAACACGAAAAATATTTAGTCCGTTCTTACGCTAAGAATCAATTTCGTGTTGGTGCTCATACACGCATTTTACTGCCGCACTCATATCTTGAAAAGAGGGGAAATAATTCATTTTTTTTTATAATGCGGTATATTTTGTTACATAATGTGAATGAAGTTAAGCAGTATTTTCTTCCTAATAAGAATAACCATTCAAGGAAAATTAATTAGCATACAGTTTATACCTTTGTAACGTAATTGTGTTTTTTTTTGTGTGTATAAAACACCTTTCAGCAAATAGCTATGTATACCTGGTGTATTTTGTTGGTTTTTGTTTGAAACGTGCGTGGGTATACTACTCATATGTTAGAGTAATTAAAGATGGTACACACAAAACGCTAAGCTAGGATAAGATTTTCTCTGCTAACTGTTTAGAAAAGTAGGTGACCTGGTGGTCTAGGGGTAAGGTGTCAGACTTCTGTGCTGGCGGCCGGGGTTCAATCCTCGGTCCCGGCATAGATTTATCTGATGACCAAACCCTTCCTTCACCTCTGACAAGACATCTTGTAAAGGTGGGGAATGCCAGGCCTCCACCGTGGTTCGCATTCCACGTTAAACTGTAGGTCCTCCATTTCATCTCACTATCACCCTACCATTACACATGAGCGTAAGTGCGTATAAACTGAACGGGTAGTAAGACGCGGTGCTAATAATAATAATAATAATAATAATGTTTAGAAAAATAGCGTACCATATATTTAAATGTGTTGGTTCACACAGTAAGCTAAGCTATGCCTTGCTACGCCGCGCTACGTTTTTACCGATTGCTGGAGATGTATTCCTGAGTACTTTCAAAGCTATCTCATATGGTTTTCCCACTTAATTTTGCTTAGAAAACCATACGAGATGCTCAAAATTGCACTCAAGAATACATACTATGGCCGGTCAATTATTATATCTCCCATCTTGGGCCAGCTTACGTTACGCATGCGCATAACGCAGCTTGGACTTCGTGTTGAACAGACGCAGTGCTGGTTTGGTGAAAATAATCAAAGAAGTGTTGAAGTTTTGTTTTCAATTTTTTTCACGTGTATTTAAGTAATATTCAATATAGGTTTTATATTTAATGAATGTGTTTATAATAAAATGGAAGCGTTAATTGAACAAGTCAAACCTAAATTTTCATCATCCTCCAAACCAACTGCTAACAGCAGCATCTTTTCTCACTCATCACTATCACCTGAACTCAAACAAGACATTTAGAGAAAGCCATAAATAAACTTCACTGGAGCAGACCAGAAAGAAACAACACTGAATTCGGGAGGGGAAAGAGGGACCATTGCTTAGCTTAGCTTAGCACTGAATATGAAACCAAACTGACAGAGTCTTAACATAGCACATCACAACATACAGTAGCCCCATGGCTTTTTTTGGTGCTGACTGACAGTTCACAGCTGACTTCTTGACAGTCAACATTTAGGTATATACCTAAATTTTGACCGTCAGAAGTGACAGCTGCTAAACACTTGTTTTTGCAGATCATATGGCTCGGCGTAGGGATACATAATTTGGTCTGGTAGCTTTTCAAAGCTGCCAGTCAGCACCAAAGAAGCCATGGGGCTACTGTAGATTAGATTAGCTTAGCGTTCTGTGTGTATCGGCCTTAAGAATATATACCAAGAACTCTCTTTCATTTGTAATCAGGATAAAGGGCCAGTTTCATAGTCAAATTTAGTACGCCTCAAGTGTAACGCTACACTAAGCTCATGACGACACCTACCTAAACCAGAATGGAATGGGCCAGTTTCCTGTGCGAGAACGGCCCATTCCATTCGAGTTTAGGTAGGTGTCGTCATGTACTTAGTGTAGCGTCGCACTTGAGGCGTACTAAATTTGACTATGAAACTGGCCCAAAGGCTCTGGTCTTATCGACAGTCCCTTCTTTTTAGGAAGGGCCTTATCTGACAGTCATACAATCTACTAGCTCTATCTTCACGTATTCATATTCCATATCAAGTGATCTGTAGCTGTTCTTAGTAAAAGGTTATAAATGTTTAATACAAAACTAGTATGTTTGTATTTTCTTAAAGATCTTCTTATGAAAACTGGACTGTATCATTACATTTGGTTACCGTTGAGGAGGAATTAGGATTTCGAATCTTGGTTGGATGCACTTTTTCCTAACCATACCCTCTCAATACCAATGCAGGTACACTAATTTGTGTTGAACACAATTGTACAAAAATAATGTTCAAGCACGTAATTTGGCGTTTGAATATATTACAGTAGTTTTAGTAACGTTTTAACTGTCAGAATCTGTTTCTCTTTCCTAGTTTCTACTATAAGGGTTAATTTATGAATTTTGGTTATTTATTTATAGTTTAAACAAAAATTAAATGTTAATACCCGAACCGATGGATCCCCGAGTTATATCTAAAATTCATTCATACTGGTTTTGCAGGTGAGGGGGATATCGGGGTTCAAATCCCGACCAGGTGTATTAAAGGCATTTTTTCTAAATGGTTTCCCATTTTCCCTTCACGTAAATGTGAGTACACTTCCTCTACATCCCTACCCAATTGGTGTAGTTTATTTCAGAATTCCAGCCAGATTATAGAGAAAGCATCTGTGAAAAAAGTAGGTTTACTGATTTTTTTTTTAATTTCTCGCTATCTTACAGGTAGAGAAAGTATTGGGATCGTCAAAAAAATCTAACTCGAGATTTTGATGAATCTGGACGTTTCATGGCCCCCCGAATAAAAAAAAGTGGTTTCTGATTTTCCATCTGTCTGTCTGTCTGCACCTCCAACTAGAGCTTAAAATATTTTACCTATCGGGCTAGAACTTGCTATCTAGGGTTTTCATAGGGTTTCCCCAAGGTTTTTTTGGGGATTGGATATCTAACCCTAATAATAAGGGTAATTTACTGAAGGGCAAAAAGGGAAAAAGTTGATTTACTCAAAATAGTTTCTTACGATTTTGATTAAATTTCATTCGTAAACATTTATAAATATTCCAAACAAAATGGCTTTTCTTAATATTTTGGCAAAATGACTTTAAAGGCTCCGGTCTGAAGCGTAAATTATCTTCTTTTTTTTATAATATCTCCTAAACTATTTGAGATATTAAATTACTTGTCGTTAGAAATACGTAGGTCTCTTTATAATACAAATATTTTATAAGAAGCATATTTTTATAAAACCAATAACTTTCAACCTATACGTTAATAATATATATATATGTTTTAGCTTTTCAGACAGAAAAGGTAAAAGTATTGCGACCGCAAAAGAAAATCTAACCTAAAATGTTGATCTATGTCGACGTATCAAGACCCCCCCAAACCCTAAAAAGTGGTATTTTCAATTACGTCTGTCTGTGTATGTTTAAACTTAAAATTAAGAGTATATTTAAGAAAGGACGAAAAGAGAAAAAATAGATTTTCTCAAAATCGGCTCTAACGATTTTGATTAAAATTCGTATCTAGGTGTTGATTAAGATTATAAATAAACTGGCTACTTTCATTTTACTATGAAAATAAATTTTAGGGTACCTTACAGAAGCAGAATCCTACTTATCTCCGCAACTATTTGAGATACTAAATAACTTATCAACGCAAAATTGTAGAACCATTAAAAATAAAAAACTTGTATATAAAATATATTTTTATAAATCCAACAGTTTCTAAGATATTGGCAAATAATACAATTTTGTGAGATTTAGTTGTAAAGCGATACTACTTAAGTTTTAACGTAATATTTCTCCAATGCCATAGAGTAATTAAATATAAGTAAGTCTCTAAAAGTTTATGTTGTTTTTCTTTAAACCTCTTAGGAGAAATGTTTGTACAACAATGATCTATATCCATTTTAGACTCAATAGTCAATATTTATATTTTTTATTGGCCAAAATTTATAAATGAGGAATTTAATAGAAAAACAAATTTATAAAATCTAAACCCGGGACTAAAAAAAGTTTTACACAAGTATAGTGCAATTTATGCTTGGATTTGCTGGTGTATATTATTTCGTTTCACATATATTACGAGTTTTGAGTAAATATCTCCATTTTCAACCAATAGAGCGTGAAAGTCCGTGTGGAATTCCGTACAATTTTTTTTATCGTAACTAATAAAAGGGTACAATAAATAGGATCAGTTTTGGAACTAGTATTCACTTACACTTTAACTTCGACCAATGTTTATTATTTTTTGTGAATAGTTTTACTATTCTTTTTATTTTCAAGTTTCAACTCGTGGTAGTTAATATTCACAAATCTTCTCATAGTTTCCTTAAGGTAGGGGGCGGGAGGTGTAGGGAACGCAGGTTAATGGCAGTAGTTTTGTAGTTTTTATAGCTAAACTTTTTCTTGGCCAAAATAAATAATTTATTTCTCCATTAGAAACACAGAGCTTAATTTTCTTTACATGGTGATATAAACAGTTATTGAATATTTGTCACGAGCATAGCGACATTAGATGATGAACTTTTTAAATAAAGGGAAAAAGTTGTCATTAAATTCCAAGACATCCTTGAAATATATTCAAAAACTGTTGAGGTGGCCATTTGAAGGAATTCAAACCATATATTTCTGCTGTTGAATTATTTAATTCATTTTGGTCAAAATATTGTTTTGATCTAAAAATTTCAAAACTACTACCCTTAACTCATGTCCCTTACACTCCCACCTTTAGGAGTCCATATAGCCCCACGGACAACACTTAATTTAAGTAGGTAATACAGATCGTTCCCGATGACACCTCATGGTATGGTTTTAAGTATTATACTTAAGAAAACCATTGACTCGAAAGCAGTGAAACTGTTTTACCATATTTCAAATAACTATAATAAAATCTATAAATAATTATGCTAAAATAAAAATACTATTAATTCACTGTTTCCTAACTAAAAAAAGTATAGTTTGAATGCAATTGTGTATTTTATATTCGGATTAATCGACCATAAGACTGAGACTGGGTTTAGAATGCTACAGGGGAGAGCCTTGAAAAGCGTTGTAGACGTTTAGAGATACTGAATTATTTATTAAGTCATTTTTCTGATTACCAAACCCTTCCTTCACCTCTGACAAGACATCTTGTGAATGTGTGGAATGCCAGGCCTTCATCGTGGTTCGGATTCCACGTTAAACTGTAGGTCCTTCATTTCATCTTCACAATCACCCTACTATTACACATTAGCGTAAGTGCGTATAACTCGAACGGGTAGTAAGACGCGGTGCTAATAATAATAATAATAATAAGTCATTTTATATTTTTAAATATTGTTTTCATTTAAATATAGGCCAAAGCTATGATCAGTTAAAAAGTTTGAGTTTTAAGTTTTAAAGTGTTAAAAAAATATATAATCAATTACATAAAACTCTATAAAACAATCCCATATTTTCTTAAAATTTTCTGCTGTGACCCTATCAAAACATGATTTTATTTGATAGAGGAAGGTCAAATCTATGTTTCTAACCTTTTGTTTTAATGTCAAAAGTACAGATTTTCGCACAAAGCTTTGTTGATTTTATTTAAACTTAAAATTTCAAATCTAAACTTTTTAACTCGTGAGAAAACTGCTCATATTTTTTAGAAACTATATTAAAAATATTAAACAGCTTCTTAAATAATGCGGGATTTCCAGACGTCTGCACGCGCCGCAGTGCTCTACTATATAGCGATGTTCCGCGGCGGGGTTGTGTCTGACGGGGAGTTATCAAATGGCACCGTATGACCCGATGAGATAGAGAGGCCCCTGCAACGAGTCAAGCGTAAATCTGGCGTAAATTTACCACGACGCTTCCGCATCGTTTGAAATGAAACGTCATCACGGTCGAATTGACACGGAGCTGCTTGATTTTTTACTCTTAAGTGCACTGAGACGCGTAGTAAACTTAGAAATCTCATGTTATTTATGAAGTGGTTTGTTATTTCGAAATATTTCTCAAGCCAAAATGGGGATAAAATACCCTTTACCCGCATTTTACTATAAAAAAAATCATGAAAAGGGGAGTTTATCTCATCCTTAACAATGTTTCACGTGAAATATTGAAATTCTGAAAACAAAGTAGTCTGAAATTAAATGTTTGGAAACAAATATACAGGCCTGTTAAAGTAATCTTTTAGCAAAGCAACAAAATAACATTTTATTTAAGATATTAATAATTTTACTGAGGATGGTTTTAGGGTGTTTGAAGCTTCACAGATGCCATTTACTTAGTAAACACCTCAGTAAGAAGATATATATTTTCAAATATATCGTACCCTTAAATGAAAAAACTAATACAATAATATGATCCTTATTGCTCGAGTATAAAATAAAATATTTCCCATATATATTTAAAAGCTTGGCGGTTTGCTATCTTAACTTAAAAATTGGTCACACATGATTGTGTTCACTTTAGCTCAGCCGGTAGACTGTTTGCCTTGAGAGCCAAAGTTCTCATCTTAAATTCCAGGAATAATATAATTTTTAAAGTTAGTGAAATTATTGTTGTATCACCAAATGATGAATTGGTTAATTGTATCCCCTTTAGCGTTAAAATAGTATGTTATGTTATACTAACTTGGTTTGGAAGGGGCACGTCAAATACCTCTTAAAACGAATACAAACTTGATTGATATAAGATCAAGTTTGCGTAGGTCTAATTTAATTTAAGCCGACTAACCGGGATATTAGAAACAAGATTACGCCCAAACCAATTAACGTATCCAATTGCGGCTTATTTGACGGCAGTTAAATATTATCAGTTTAATTTATTTTCATTTGAAATAATAATTTTTTCAATTTTGTTGTCAATATGTTAAAACGGTTTCCCTAGTCTCACTTCCATTGGGTTTTTTAATCTAGAATACAGAAAACAGCACCACGATGTCAAAGGCGTTACTCTGCCAGTAGACAAGACTGACTATATCAGAAACATCTGGGTTATAATCCAAGTCGGGTTTACTGAGTTTATTCCTCCGAAATTTTTCACTCTCCCTCCACTCAAATGCAGGTACACTTCCTCCAAATTCAATCTTTCTCATCCCTAATATATTAGAGTATCTAATACATAACCTGAACGGGTAGTAAGACATGGTGCTAAAACACTGTTGATACTTATATGTGTAAAACTAAACTTATTGTATCTATTAATAATTAGAGCAATATTTGATTTATTTTGACCATAAACGGTGTTTGTCATAAAATAAAATTTCCGCCCTTAACTCGAGTTCTTCTTTGCTCCGCCTTAAAGGCTGGGAGTTGGTGAGTTCTTGGTAAATTTACTAGTGTTGTGTTGGTAATTCTGTGCGTAGGTGTCGGGGTGTACATCTCCAGGGTGGAGGAGGGCAGCGTGGCTGAGAGGGTCGGTCTGCGGCCAGGAGACACGATCCTGGAGGTCAATGGAACCCCCTTTTCCGGCATCTCCCATGACGAGGCTCTCAAGGTAAGGATCACCGATGCACTGTACTCTCTGGTTGATACACTGCTGAGATAGACTGTACTCTCTGGTTGATACACTGCTGAGATAGACTGTACTCTCTGGTTGATACACTGCTGAGATATACTGTTCACTCAGGTTGATGCTGCTTAACCTCGTTGAAATAGTAGTGCTTAATGTGTTAGACAAAATTAGTTGGACACCTCGTGCCTCATACATGGGCAATCTAAGCTTTTCCCACAGAACATTAATCTCATAGTTATGTAATGATTACAAATAGTACCAGTAGCCAACGTACAGTTGCCCCATGGCCTCTTTGGTGCTGACTGACATCTCACAGTTGACAGTTGACAGCTTTAAAAAGTCACCAGACCAAATTTCGTATACCTACGCCGAACTAGATGATCTGCAAAAACATGTGTTTAGCAGCTGTCACTTTTGACAGTCAAAATTTAGGTATATACTTAAATTTTGACTGTTAGAAGTTAGCTGTGAGCTGTCAGTCAGCACCAAAGAAGCCATGGGGCTATTGTACTAAAGCATCACTCTCCGTAAGTCTTGTTTCCCAGTGATGATAAGGCATGGTTTCGAAACTCAGCTGTGTATAATCAGATTTTTTTTTTGCCTTAATGGTTTCCTATTCCCATTCCATGTAAATGCAAACACCCTTCCCTTCCTCTTAATTATTTCTTCCACAACTCTAATCCATTAATTTAAATATGTTGATATGCAAGACGTATAATAAAACGTGGAGCATGATTAAACAATAATGGGGCATAAATAAAGTATTAAATGGTAATGATTTTAGTGGAAAAGTCTATACAATAAAAGTTATCAATTATTCTAAGGATATTTTATAATCTTCTTTTCGCATTTATACTTCGAGACGCGTCTTCTATATTAATTATATTTACAAAACTTTTAAATATGATATAATATAATACATAGCTAAAACGTTATTGAAAATATTCTTGAAAAAGAACGTGATAATTTGTTGTTGTTGCTATAGCTCACATATTAACAATACATTATTATTTTATTAGATTCAATGTAGTTTATCGATATAATTTTTATTTTATCGGCTCTATTTCATATAATACTCATACAATAATTTTTAAAAAATAGTGTAAGTTTGTTTACTAAATATATTTTTGTAAGACTCACGTTGTTTTATTGATATTAGTTGTTCGGACAACCCACAGTTAATTTAAAGATGTGGAGTTTAAGAAAATACACCAGCGCGCCCTTGAAGACCCAATATCAAAATCACAATTTCACTAACTAGTGAACCTGGCTGGATTCGAACCTCTAGCTAGGATCAAAGTCAAGCAAAGTCTTGTCTCCGAGACAATCCTGTCGTTTGTAGAATAGTTTGTATAGAGAGAAGTGAATATATTTGATGAAAGATGACAAGGAAAAACTACTATCGTTTGACACGTAAAGAGAAGGATTACCTGGGCTTCTTCTTTGAAGTGCTAATAGAAAGTGCTTACAGTGACTAATAGATCGCAGCACGGAGCTGTTTAGACCATTAGTAGATTAACTTCAGTAATGGGTGCAGTGACGTGCGCAATCACCTGACATATCAGAATAATGGCTTACTGTGTTTTCACGCCTTAGACGAAACATAAGAACAGATCTGAAACGTAATTACGTGACAAGCTTTAAGCCATCTACAAGATTATCGTCTTTTATTATTCGGTGTGACTTGAAATAACTTAAGATTTTCTCTTTCTTAACAAATTTACTTAGAAGACCCAAACAAATGTCAAATCCAACGACTACGCCTAAATCAACAAACTCATTAAGTGTGCAGTTGCCTAAACCAACAAACTCAATCAGTGCGCAAACCCCTAAACCAACAGACTCAACCATTGTGCATGTGCCTAAACCAACATATTCAATCATTGTACATGTGCCTAAACCAACATACCTCATCAGTGCAACGGTGTCTAAACCAACATATTCAGTCAGTGCGTATGCGCCTAAACCAACAGACTCAATCAGTGCGCAGACGCTTAAAACAACAGACTCAATCATGGCGCATGCGCCTACAAAGTGATATACTTTCAGACAACTGAGTTTACTGCTGGGAAAATATTTTTAATAACGCGCTAGATAGAAATTCGCATGTTTCGTTCCTGTTTTGTTCTGATTTTTTTCACCACGCAAAACAATAAATAGAAAACATCCTTTTTGACATTAATCTTAAAGTTGTTTAGCCATTATAAAAAAACTATGTTAGAAATAATATGTTTTTAGTTTGTGTTGCAAAGTATCATAGGTCAACATACATTTAAGCTAGCTTGTGAGTTGCTGTGACACTCACGCAGATTAGGTGAACTTGTGAATTAAACTCTAAACAGAAGTTTCACAGGAAAATATTACCAACAAATGCGTGTGAGAAGATCTAATCAACAAATAAGAAACAAAACCCGAACACAAAGCTTCAGTCTCATCTTGTCTGATTTGCCACTGGTCGGGGCACGAATCCCGACCGGATGCAGAGTTTTGGATTTCACTTAGTGTTTACCCGTTCTCCCTCTACAAGCAAACATTGGTACATTTAATTGACTGTAACTTTTCTAATTCTTACCAAACAATCTTAATTAGTTCACTTATAGGTAATTTTTGTGGCTGCATGTTTTAAGTCAGTGGTATTTAAGTTTTTTTGTCCATGTACCTGCAGATATAATATTTCTCTTCAACTTTGTGCTCTTAAAGGTGTTTGTGCTAATGCAAGCTCTAAGGTAGACAGAGGCATATCGGATCCGTTTCCCTTCAGCGATAAAAAAAATTGGACATATACAAGTTTTATTAAATTTTATTATATATAACCCGCCTCGGTGGCGTAGTTGGCAAACGTGCTTTTCGTGTGGAACTGCTCGACTGCTGAGGACGGGGAGATCGAGGTTCGAATCTCGGTCGGGTGAACTGGGGGTGGTTTTTCCTCAATTGTTTTCCACTCTCCCTCCACGCAAATGCGGGTTCACTTCCTTTAATTCAGCCTTCCCAATTCCTAATCCATTAGAGTAATTAGTACTTAAAGCGTATTACCCGAACGGGTAGTAAGACGTGGTGCTAAATATTATTATTATTACTATATATATCTTAATCTAAACCCCTTTGGTTTGGAATTCTTGCGATTAAATAATCAAGAGGTGGGAATTATTCGATTCGCCTCAAGTTAAATTCAAAATAATTTTTTTTTTTAAATGTAACTTTAAAGAAGCACTTTCTTTCGAATAAACTATACTTTAATCCGATAAAAATAGTTTACTCAACACATGCTTCGCAAATAGAATGTTCTTATATATATTTAAAATTATTTCTGTCAGCACATTTGTCGTGGCACCACTCTTCACATTTTTTGTTGCACTGATTTTCAGTCTTCAACCTGTGAAACCAGTCCTATCCTGCCGTCTTAGCCTTTGAATTGAAACTGAGTTTTAAATTATGGCGTACAACATAATCAAAAGCATACTTACGTACGTTTGTTATATTGATACAATTTTGACCTCTTTTTTTTTTTTTTGTTATCCTACTAAATACACAAGCTTATATATACCCGCACTTGCTTAAAATTGGTAAAGTCAAGCAAGGTCTTTATAAATTGTATTAAAGATACTTTTTGAGATTTTTACGAATCTCAATACTCTTGAAAATCATAAAATTCGTGGGGCTCGAGTATATATAGATATACCTGCATTAGTGTGAAGAAAGGATGGGTCGAGACTCAAACCTCGATCTCTAATCTCTCCATCAGCGATAATCCTGTCAATTTTTTAATTGACGATTGAGGCCGTATGACTAAAGGCATTTTCTTCAGTTAAACAAATTATAGAATTGACAATACGTGAAATTGTCTGAACTAACTGCAACTATATCAACACACAGTTAATACAAATGATTTTTTTTTATCAAAACTAATTACTAAAATAATATATTCTTAATATTCACGGACAATTCTCCTTTGTCCAGTTGGCAAACAAGGTCGAACTGCAAACAGTCGAATTAGTTTAGAGTGAACAATTTTCCAGATCAGTAGGCTGAAAATATCCCGCCATGTTTTGGACACGAAGCAGAAAATAACACATTCTAATATATTTGGTTACCACATGGTCTGTGTATTTTCAATATCTCTCAAACCCCCAGATAGAAAAGTAATGTGATAGTCCAAAAAATCGAAATCGATATTTTGATAAATGTCGACGTTTCATGGGCCCCCTGAAACAGAAAAAGTTCGTGATACCTTCTGTCTGTTTGTCTTTATCTCGGTCTATAGCCGAAGCCATTTGACCGATCAGGCTAAAACTTGGAATCTAGGGTTTTCATAAGGGTCCCCCGTGGGGTTTTTGAAATTATATATCTAACCTTAAAATTAAGGGCCAAAAGAGAAAACATTAATTTTATCGTAATTTACACTAATGGTTTAGATTCAAATTCGTATATAGGTACTGTTTAGCATTACAAACAAAATGTAAAATCTAATTTTACCGAGAAAATTAATTATAATGTACTTTACATAAACTAATATCTTCAATTTCAATAATATTATATACTCAACTATTTGAGCTAAGCTATAATTTATATGTGTAAAGCTGTAGGACTACAAAATATGAAAAGCTTTTATCTGAAATATATTTTTATAAATACAATATTTTCCCAACCATAAGAAATATATTTTTAAAAAGAGGGCTCTTTTAAGTGCCGTGATGATTATTATTCTCTTTGGTGTACAGAGATGTTACTTTTTCCTCAATATGTTTCTGTAACAATATTTATTATTTGATTTATGTTTTTTGCTGGACTGTTTCTACAACAATTCTAATAGTTTGACATATATTGTAGTAAATGTATCCATTTGTAGATAAAGGAGAGATAAAGTATGTGCGATGCACCGTAACATTTTATTTAACTCTATGAGCGATACGTACAGGCTGCAAAACATTTGATACAACTCCACTGGAGGCCTACTCTGCTGTAACATACATTAAAACTCAATTAACGTTAATCGCCCATAGCATTCTTTTCTCCATTTTATACTTTTTTCGTGGTTTTAACATACATGTATTTTCATCTTTATTATTATTATTTTTTGCTTGTGTAGGAAGGAAGGCGACAGAGTATAAAGTGAAGCAAACGTAGGTGTAATTCATTCCCCTCACCCCCTCGTGCTTCACTTCTCACTTCCCGTCCGGAATAGACGTATATGCATATTAGTGTACTGAGGTAGGGACGAGTAAGGTATAATTTAGAAAAAATATACTCGCATTTCGTTGAGAGCGTATGGGAAAAGCATCCAATGAGCTTTAGTTTTGGATTTGTAACTTAAATTTGACAAACACTCTTATACGACTTACAAACTAACTTAACAAGGACAGCACATATAACACGGTTAAATATACAGGCCATTCACCAGGAATTCGAATTCTGGGTACTATGACGAGCTCGTACACAAATACCCATTTATTATTTTGATGAATTAAGATCTAGCCAGGATTATTTAAAGGATTTTCAATGTTATTTCTTTCTAGCCAGCTTCAGTGGTCGAGTGAGCTAAGGCGTCGTTCTCACAACAGAAAAACACGGATAACCCAAATGGTTGGTTAGACGCGTAGGACAAAAACAAAATTACCTACCAGTGCCAATAATGGCTATCAATGACTTGAACTATATGGGAGACTAAGGAAAGTAGATGGGAAGGAAATGCATTAGTATTCACTTGCGGAGTGTTTAGAAGCCCGTCGACACAATGAGGTCATTAGGGTATTATCTTATGGAGGATTGGAAACAACTCTGTGAAACAATTTTACGCGTAGTCATTCTCTTAAGGAATCAAACTCTGGCCTCCGAGTCAACTCACAGCAGCTATTTGGATTTTTTTTAAACACTTCATGTTTGATTTATTTATTTTTACATAAAAGAGAAGACCACATATTAAAGACACCACTTAACGTAAGGGGAATATTCCAACACTAAAATATTACTCGTGGAAATGTCAGTTCTGAAGCTTCAAAATCACTTAAATCCTCAATTATCTTAAAACGTAATGTTGTAAGCTTGTTAAAAAAATTGATCGTATTTGTTTGAAGAAGGATAGATTTAGGTTTATAACCATTTGAGTTAATCTCCTAACAGCAACATTTCGCGTTAAACGTCGTCTACGATGAGAGAATTTCCTCTTGGGATTTATTTAAGGTGGGCGTGCAGAAAGCGTGAGAAAAAGGCTGTGTTTTTTGCAGTTGTTAGATCAAAACATCTTTTTGGCCAAAATAAATAAAATATTGCTCCAGTTGAAACAAAGTTTAATAATTTTCTTCGCTTGGTGATATCAACAGTTGGTGAATATCTGTCATGAATTTTGCGGCATTAGATGACAAAACTTTTTAAATTAATAGAAAAGTTGTCATTAAATTCCAGGACATCCTTAACAGATATTCAACAACTGTTGAAGACACCTGTTGAAGGAAATTAAACTATAAGTTTGTAATCAAGAAATATTTGATTTATTTTGGCCAAAACAATGGTTTGCTATAAAATATGTAAAAAATCACTGACCTTTCTCGTGTGCCCTATACGCCCACCTTAAATTATAAAATTTCAATCCAAAGGTATTCAACCCTCCCACCTCCATTTTGGCACGTGTCAAATCTTTTGAAATAAAAATAACACTTCTTATATAACAGAATTTCAGGACTTCTACAGAATTTCTCAGCGCTCCAGTAGGCGGATCCCTCCAATTAATTTGACCTCTAGAACAATTACGACGTTTAACTTTGACTCGGGACGCTTATGTTCATTTTCTATTCGGATACACTAGAAATAAATTTTTCATACATAGATAACCATACGGTTTTGAAATTATATTCTGGTACATTTTATTGAAATCCACCCTCATCATCCTTGGTTCTCAAGTCATGTATATACATTTGAGGACATCCCGAATCGTTTATGACGTGTAGACGGTACTTAACTAATCTCACGTGATTCTTCATCTCACCCGCTTCAGTGGTCGAATGGTCTAAGGCGTCACTATCGTGTTAAAATGGCCTCCTTATTACGTGGAGATCGGGGTTCGAGTCCCGGTTGGCTCTATTGAACGTGTTTTTTCTATAAGTTTTCCCACTCTCCTTTCTCACAACTGTGGGAAGATTACCTCTAAGATGCTTCCTTCCTCACCTCTACCTCATTAGAGTGATACTATCATATATGTGTATAACACGAACAGGTAGTAAGACGCGGTGATTGAAACAATATTTAAATTTAATCTCTAAATAATTATTCTTTAAATTAACCCTCGCTACCCCTTGAATACTGCTAGATAGATTACACCCCTTACCTGTTGGACAGTTCCGCTGTGCGTGTAGTCTACGCCGACGGCTCAGTCAGTATGAGTGCTCGTGGAAATAGTCGGTTTCCGCAAACCCTCTAAATGGGCGTATTCCAGGGCGAGCATCCTCTCTCGACCCCTTACCTACTCTTGTAACCATATAGGGGTAGCACGATATTTGCTCCTTTTGGGAACAGTAGGCAGCTGAGCTTCATTTGACAAAAAGAAGAACCGTTCCTGTGTTCATTCTCTTGTTTCCCTTCGCCGTTTTCTCGGCCCAAAACTTGCGATATTTTTCCATGTATTCTTTTATGTGCCCTTTGACAAAAGAAGTATTTCATAGTAGGTTAGGAACAGGTTTTAGGAAGAGCTCAGCCTAGTTAAAATTAACCACATCTGTGTACTGAAAGCCAATATTCTAACATTTATGGAAAACCGATACCAAGCTCCAATCTAGTTTACAATATATTAATTCCTGAAATACTTAAACAAACGTAACAGACATAAAACATTGATTTGATGAGTTTATTACACACACACACACACACACTTCGATTTTAAGCTACGGTTTCTGGGGTAATTGAACCAATGTAAATATAATTCAGTTAGAAATTAAATAATTTCACTACTAATGAAATTAAGAATTCTTAAAATCATCAAACAAACCAATTCCTATAAAAATGGTTGCAATAGTGTAATAATTAGCTACATATGTATTATATGCGTATTTCTTTGTATATGGTTTATTGTTTTGTAAACATTTTTACCTATATTTTTACCACTACACCATTTTACGAGCTTATTCTAGGAGTACATATAAATAGCCTCTATTTATAAAACTACAGTAGGTAATATCTTATTTAAACCTAAAGTGTAAATAAAAATCACCTAGTCTTAGTACCAGTGCAGGCCATACTCATACAGTAATCACGCTAATGGAGAAAGGTTGAAGGGGGAATTTTAGAGGAAGTGTATCCACATTTGCGTGAAGGGAGCGTGGGGAAACTATATATAAGAAATCACCCTCAGTACATCAAACCGAGGGTCCCCGTCATTGGAAATCCAGTCCAACAAAAGAGTGACGCGTTAGACCGATGCGGATAACTCACCAGTTACACATATCGAACTAAAATATGAAAATTGTGAAAACTTAAAAATGCTTCCAGTTAAAATATTAGAATTGAAACATTTAATAAACACTTAATAAAATCTAAAGGCACTTACCTGGGTAACTGAATCCAGTGTCCCCTGGAATCAAACTCTCGACCTTTCAGCTAAAACTAGGAACCGTTAATCACTTAGCTATGGGAATATCCAACATATTAAGGTGGGAGTGTTGGCGACGTGAGAAAATGTAAGTGTTTTTTTGCAGTTTTTTATATAAATTATTATTTTTGGTCAGAATGTATCAAATATTGCTCTAGTGGGAACAGAGTTTAATTTTCTTCACATGGTGGTATCAACAGTTGTTGAATATCTGTCATTGGCATAGCTGCATTAGGTGATAAACTTTTTAAATTAAGAGAAAAAAGTTCTCATTAAATTCCATGACACCCTTGACAGATATTTAAAAAAATTGATATTACCATGTGAAGAAAATTAAATTATTATGTTTCTACTGGTACAATATTTTATTCATTTTTGGCAAAAAAAAATGTTTTACTATAAAAACTGCAAAACCACTGGCCTTTTCTCGTATTTTCTACACTCCCACATTAAAGCAAACGCAGGGAGAAAGGAGAGTTAATTAGGTTACCATAAGAGCATAATCATCTCGCCCTTTTAACGGCCACACAGACACCTTGTTTTTATCAAACTATCTGCTAAAAAACAACAAAAAAACAAGAGGAAGTCCGAGGGAGTGAACCAATATACACGGGATGCGACATTTCTAAACCTCTCGTTCAAACGTACAGCGAATATCTTGGATCGCTTAATTATCCTCCCCCACACCGTCTCTAATTAATTCAGAACACTGACGTCTTGATGAAGATCTTCGAGACAAACCAGTCAAATGTAAGATAGGCGCCTCTC
>CABFOV010004785.1:30266-48991 GCA_902141375.1 Timema poppense | reverse complement strand
CTTCAAGCTGACAACACTGTTTTTATGAAATTTCAAGAAGATCGCAATTTTCTGCTGACATGCAATTACAAAATAAATTATTTCTCAGGCTAGAAATTAGATAGAAGGCTGGGTAAAAAAACATTTTATAGGCTTTCATATGATATGTAACATCACTAGTTTTGGCCATTTTTTTCAGTTCAAGGTCATATCATACAAATTTAGACTAAATTTCCCAAAAACCTCATTTTTTTTAAAAAAAGTTTGGAAAAAAATCACACATGATCTTATGTATTGATTTGTGGAAAGTTTCATCATGGAATCACAGTGGGTGTGTTTGTCAGGTAGCTAGTTTGTCTTAAAGTCCTGTGAGTATGTAGAGGATGGAGCAGGAACTTCACGTCCACCAAATCAGTTGTTCTCGGCCAAAACTAGATACACCAAGCCACCCTTGATTGTTGTACTCGCATGTTACATATGCTTTCACTTCTGCTAGTGTGAGTGTCTGTTTCAAAGCTTCTCCTGACAAAGAAAATGTGAAAGATTCCTCACTTTTTGAAAATACCTTGGTCAGTATTTCTTTATCTGACACAGGGAGGATATAAATTAATTTACCTAAATGTAGAACATTTAATGGGACCTCTGCTGATGAACACTTTCCACTGATTTGTCTATTCTTGTTTCAATTGTATTATTTAATGCAATTTGCATGTGTGAGTTGATTTCGCTGCTTTGTTTTAATATGTACCATTGTGGAAAATCCCTTTTCGCATAAATAAGCAGAAACAAAGGGCAGCAAATTTTGAATGGCAATAGTAAACTCTGGATATGTATCCAAAATTGGAACAAAGTTTATTCTTGCAAACGGAAATTTGACTCCGATCCTTTGTTAATTCCAGCAGTGTGTCCTCATCCGTAGGCGATAAATTGGTATTTCCCACTTATATGGATTCTGAATCCACAATTTTCTACTATCAAGTTCATTATTTGAAAAATATTCATCAATTTTTAAAATTAATATCTGGAGATTACATTTATATGTTGTTTATCATATGTAAAAGTGGTGTCTCAAATCATTTGCGAACAGTTCAGAAACATTTCAAAACATCTATTTCTATTCTTTAAATCTATCTATTCATGTTCATTTTCATCGCTTCTATTTTACTTGCCATAGAAAAATTGTTGGTCTGGTTTCCTCGTAAGGATAAATTGCTTGAATATGGCCGACACAGATTTTTGGCGTGCAGTGTAAACTAGAACTAAATGAAAATAAACACAATGCAAAGTATTTTGTAAATATAAATTTATTGAACAGCTTCATGTGTACAATCCCCACGCAGCCCCCACACTCATGATGTCTCCATTGCTGTTGCGGCTGCCGCAGACTCCTCCGTGTATTTACCCTTTTCCTTGCCCAGGGCGGCCAGTCTACCTTTAGACCGCCTGTCAATAATTTTTTTCCTGTCTTTATCAATTTTCAACTTCACAATCACCGTCTGAAAATCAAGGCAAAACTAACTTAATGAGCAGTATTTGATTAGTTTAAAATAGGAATTAGTTTTAGTTGAAAATCCATTAATTTAAATTAAAGTTCTTGAAATAAAATGTTTAACAAGATAAGAGAAATTGAAAGTAGATTATTTTAACCAATACTATATATTGTGCAATGTGGCCCCTTTATTTTTGTTACTTATATTCCCCACCCCCCTTTTTGCAAAAAATAAAAATGAAATAAATCAACTTTAATAGTAGGTAAAATAAAGTACTCCCATTTGAATAATGTTGATACAAGTATTAATATTCAAACTAAACACACTTTTAGGTCTCCTCCTTGACACTATCTCAGAGAAGAAAGTTAATGCAGTATTTATAAGATGCACACTCGGAAGATTGCGGTCTTACCTGATGATTACAGGTTGGCTCTATCTTTCAAGCTACACATTAGTGTAGATCAGTGGTATTCAACCTGAGGCATGCGTACCCAAAGACATCTTACCCTAAGGTGTACTTGTTATGCATTCTTACACTAAGGTAGTTTTGATTGGCTTTCACCAAGCTACATTAAAGTTTTACTGCACTATTTTAACAAATGTATAATTATAAGCTATAAATATTGATTCAATGATTGAATTGTTATAGTTAACGAGTTATAAGGGGTCAAAAGTGTTATTTTATACTTTTCTTGTACCAGTGTTAGGCCATGAACTTTATTCGTTAATTTTATTATTGTGACTGAATATATCATTGCAATATCTTGTTTTGGCTGAACTGACTGTAGAAACGCACACACAATTTGTTGGCCCTCGAGCAACGGTATCAGATTACCAAACTAGTGACTCGCTCAAGTCAAGCGCAAGCTGGAGAGGTCTGAGTGACAATGATCCTTTCTATCTTATCCTATATTTCTCTACTTTCTATTTTTTCTTCAGAGGCATTTGGAGCTTGAGAAAATATTCTACTATATCACTTTGGTGTTTAATTTTATACTTATTTATAATCTAAATATTAAACTGTTTAGTTCATAAGTTTCACTTGGTCTTACTGGTTGTAAGTTGAATATTCTAAAAGTATATAAACAATGTAACAATGCTGAAAATATAACTTCTTATGAATATTGCAATTTTTCTAACATAGAACATTTCTAAGGATTATACTAATTTTGTGTGTTAATTTAACATGGCTAAGTTAAATGCTAAAAAAGCAACACGCATCATACCCAATTACATAATGAAAGAGTTGATTATTGAGACAGAACATAACGGAGTCGGATTTTCAATTTTTGTCTATTTTTATAAGTATTATTTCTACTATAATTACCAGTTACAATGTACACATAGGGGCTCCCAAAATGTTACAAAAAAATCTCGAAGCCTAGAATACCTAAGAGGCTGAAATTTTGCAGGTAAAGTTCATTCACGGTAGGAGTTTACCTCTGAAAGGCCTTTTTCCCTACTCAGAAATCTATTATATAGTAGGATATTGGTAGGAAAAAAGACCTTTCAGAGGTAAACTCCTACCGTGAATGAAGTATAGGTAGCCCCTAGCCAATAATAATTCAAGAATATTTGGTGAAAGAAATCTCCAATTGGGAGACTCCAAACTACACCATATAGAGTTTTGATTTGAATCACAGCTTTAACAAATAATTGCAAGCTAGTAGCTCTGATAACCTAACAACCACTTTACCAATAGTGCAGAATCTGCTGGTGTCGGGTGTTTTAGAGGTGGGTAGACAGTGGTTCATAGTGTGCGTATGTTGGATTTGGCAGGGACTAAGCTACTTGTAGTTCGTAATTAGTCATAAATAGGATCGACACCTCGTTACAATTTCCGTAGCCTGTAAACCAGATTTTTTCCAGTTTATCACAATGATCTCTTTTCCCATATATTTCTCAAACTTGTTATCTTCTGCTGGGAATCCCACCTCCACATCATTACTATATGGTAATTTATATATTAAACCTCTGCCGAGAAGCCTTCTCTCACAACGAAACCAACTCGGTTTCACCTTCCTTAATCCTTTCTCATCCACTACAAAATATATCACTTCCTTAGCTCCGCCATGACCTACACTTATTCATTCAACAAACAGTTTGCTCAATCNTAATTTATATATTAAACCTCTGCCGAGAAGCCTTCTCTCACAACGAAACCAACTCGGTTTCACCTTCCTTAATCCTTTCTCATCCACTACAAAATATATCACTTCCTTAGCTCCGCCATGACCTACACTTATTCATTCAACAAACAGTTTGCTCAATCAATGATTTTAACATTTAAATTATCTTTGATGAGTTATTCCACCCCCACCCCCCTTTACAATCAACAACCATACTCAATTGATATTTTTGTTCTTCTTTTAGTATTTGTTGTACATGTCAAATAAATTAGTCTAGACCTACCACAAAGTTTTTTGGCCCTGGAGTTTTAATAATTTACCTAAAATAATATTATTTCACCTTATCCAACTAGCTTGGTGTCTACTCAATTTGACCACCCTCCTATCCCCCCACCCCCTGGTTTTTGTTAATCATTTTTTAAGAATATTAATAAGTTCTAAAAGTTAAATAAAGTTTTTTAAATTTGTATTAACATAAGTCTACCAGGAATAAGAAAATTATAAAATATATTACACAGCTACAAACAAAAGAGTCTGAATCACATTGTAATCTATTGATTTAATGGTTATTATAATTTATATTTTGAGTAAAAACAACATTTCCCGGATATTTTTATTTATTTACCAAATTCCAGACTTAATCCTGTTTTTTACCGAACCCTTCCAATTCCCAGCTAATTCCAGTTTTCCCCGATTTTTCCAGATGGTAGACACCCTGAACTGAATAAATTATAATTTAGACTAATAGTAAATTATACAAACTTGTTTCTGTGTATTATATTAAAATATTTTCGCTTTGTACAAAAAACTAATTTTGTGTTGCTCCCGATTTATTTTCATTAATGTTCTTGTTTAATATGATAAGGTAGGCTAGGCCTAAAAAGTAAATTGAACAAATTGAACAAAAGCTCACAATGTATATACTGTTGGAATAATGAAAATAAAACAAATCAAACTATCAGCAATCAGAGCCATATTTTAACCAGGACACAAGACAGACAAGAGATCATCCAAAATATCACACAGAAGAACTCTGGCAACGTCAGGTCTCTTGACTTCTACTTGCCTCATCTTTGAATGGTTTAGTTCATCACATTGCATGAATTTAACAAACATTTTAAATTAGAATTAAATATATTTAGATTTAGCTATTCAAATTAGCTTTGTTGACTTTCAAAGATGTAATATATCTAGGTTTATTTGAAGTTTGGTTGTTGGTAGATGTCTGCGAAGATTTGATAATACTGATATCAAGTCAAATTTTATATTATTTGATAGCTTGAATTGAATCAAACTAGAAAACAAATCACTAATACTCTAGGCCACATTCGTATCTTGTGAAGAAATGTTTGTTAACAGATAAATGGGGCATTCCATGTCAAATCAACCAATTAAAAACATATTTTTGGTCCAGAAGGATTCAGATTTTTAAGAATTTTTGTTCATTTATTGTTATTGTACCTATCAAAAGGAAAAGAAGAAAAATGTCAGATTTTTTGCCACAGTAGTTTTTTTAAAAATAAATTTCCAAAAGTTGCAAAAATAGGCAAATTGTGTTGTTTTGAAACAGAAAAATGAATGTAGATCTGCAATCAATGGTAGAGAGCTCCTTTAAGGCTCATTTTAAAGATCTTTTGAAGGGCTTTAGTTTTATTATCAACCCAACATACTTTCTTTTAATCTAAACCTGCTTTCAAATTTTTTTTTTGAAAATCTCAAAAACACCATTTTTGACTTTTTTCTAAAAAAATATGCTAATCTTACATGTATTGGCTAGAGGTGTACCAAATTTGAGGATGGGGATTTGGAGAAAAGATGGGTTCACGAGAAAAGTTTTTAAATAATACAAGCACATGTAAAANGGGGGGGGGGATTTGAAGAAAAGATGGGTTCACGAGAAAAGTTTTTAAATAATACAAGCACATGTAAAATTGACCATCTTAAGGGGGCAAATTGTGCTTGAGATGTGTTTTTAAATGTGTGTATTATAAGTGAGAGACAGGCCAGGCCATAACATGTATCACCTAACTACAAACTTCCTGGATATATGTTTTAAGTTATTGCACTGGGAAACAGGTCTGTGCATGTATGTGTGTGTGAAAGGGTTTTTAACTTGCTCAGTTCTCTTTCAGTTTGTGTTCTGGTTAGCTGTGTGTTAGTGTCATTAAGTTGATCCAATCTTGGTTTTACATTTATATTGTGTCATGTTGTGAAGATTTATGTTTTTCAACTTTTGTGTGAAAATAGGTTTTTTTTAAATTTTTGTTCTCATATTTTACTTTTTTAGCTCGCTGGGAAATTTCATAAAACTTTAGGCTAAACATACTAAACAGTTTTAAAAAAGCTCTGAACCAAACCAAGACGACCAAGATCAGGACGTTTAACCAATAACTCCATCACTGTATGAATTTCGGATAGGCCTTTAGTGGCTTTTATTATATATCATTCCAGCAGTTAGTAATAATATTCAGTTTTTAAATCAAAATGCAACTAGTAGGCCTATTTATTTTGAATAATAAAAGTTAGACTTTTGAGCCAATGACCCGCATATTACTATTAGATTTTTGTCACAACAAAACCCATCTTTTCTCCATCTTCAAAATTGGTATACTTCTAGTCAATACATGTAAGAATAACAAGAATTATTTAGAAAAAAATCAATAAAGGTGTTTTGAAATTTTTGAAAGCAGGTTAATTTTTTTAAGTATGTTGTGTTGCATAGCAAATTAAAGTCCTTGAACAGAGCTTTAAAGTGAGCCATAAAAGAGCTTTTAGCACCGTCAATTGCAGATCTACATGCATTTTTCTGTTTCAAAACCACACAAAATTAGCCTATTTTTGCAATTTTTGGAAATTTAATTAAAAAACTATTGTAGTAAAAAAAATTAAAATTTGTATTCTTAATATGCTTCATAAGTACAACCAATAAACAAAAAATCATTCAAATCTGAGACAAAAAGGTAGGTTCACACCCCTGGTTGATTTGACATGGAATGACCCAAATATGTTATCATTTACAGTAGAGCGTCGGAAATCCGGACGTCAAAAATCCAGATCAGTGGTGAGAGCAGGTAGGGGAGGCTCTCCTTGGTCACGTGCTCGGCTCAGTTCTGTGCGATCATTTACAAACTATACAGCAGTGATGAAACCTTCGTCGTATAGTTGCCTTGTGACGTTTTAGTGTGCGAGTTAAAACAGTACATATTTTTACTTTGTTAATCATGTCATCATTATCAAATAAAAGGAAACATACATTTTTATCTATAGAGGATAAGTTAGAAATTCTACGAAGACTGTCTAAAGGGGAAAGTAGTTCATCTCTCGCTAAAATATATGGTGTGGGAACTTCAACCATTAGTGACATTAAAGCAAAGAAAGACAGTTTGCAACGTTTTGCTTCAAAACTAGATTCTGAAGAAGGTTCACAGAAAAGAAAAACCACACGTATGCGTATGTATACAGTTATTGAAAGCACATATGAAAATCCGGACAATTCAGTAATCCGGATGGGTCCCGGTCGATCCGGATTAACGACACTCCACTGTATATGGATTTTAATCCTAATATGTAATCTCATTTAAAATATGTAACAAAAGTATTTGCTATTGCTGCTATTAAATATTTTATACGCACTTTGAGGAATCAAAATAATCATCCGTTCTAAAACTAGTAAATTGGGCTGATGACGTCATAGATTCTTTAACAATAAATTAAAGATTTATTTGACAAGTCTATTACAGGGTGGCTACAAAACATATTTTACAAAATTCCCTGACTTTTCCAGGCAATATTTTTCAATTTTCCCTGACTACTTTTTTCCAGTTTTAATGGTGGATGATGAATTTTATTATTGATCACATATTAAAAAGAGTTTGTATCTACTAAACATAAAAGGTTTTACAGTTATTTTAAAAATTAAAATGTTATTTTATTTAGGTATTAATAACTTTTGTTTTAGTGTTTAGTTGCAAAATTAGTGGGACATTAAAGACATATTTATCCCCTGACTTTTCCTTATTTTTAATTTCATTCCCTGACATTTCCCTGTTTTCCCGGTCATCCAAAAATTCCCTGACTTTTCCAGGTTTTCCCTGTCTGTAGCCACCATGCTATTATCATAGACTGTACGAAAAACAAAAGCTTACAATGTATTGTTACTGCATACTGTTGGAAAATCAAACTATCACAACCTTGGAAAGACCAGCAATCAGAGCCATATTTTAACCAGGACACAAGACAGACAAGAGATCATCCAAAATATCACACAGAAGAACTCTGGCAACAATGTCAGGTCTCTTGACTTCTACTTGCCTCATCTTTGAATGGTTTAGTTCATCACATTGCATGAATTTAACAAACATTTTAAATTAGAATTAAATATATTTAGATTTAGCTTTGTTGACTTTCAAAGATGTAATATATCTAGGTTTATTTGAAGTTTAGTTGTTGGTAGATGTCTGAAATATTTGATAATACCGATATCAAGTCAAATTTTATATTATTTGATTTGATAGCTTGAATCGAATCAAACTAGAAAAAAAAATCAATAATACTCTAGGGTAAATTATTGTTAGCAAATATATTAATAACATTTGTATGGATTTTAATCCTAGTACTTCATCTAATTTAAATATATGACAAAAGTATTTGTTATTGCTAATATTAAATATTTTATAAGCCCTTTGAGGAATTAAAATAATCACATGTTCTAAAACTAGTAGATTGGAATGGCTGATTACGTCATAGATTCCTTTGTTTAAAATGGCACTCAGACTATACTGCACATGTGCATTGTTAACAAACAAAGAGACAAATGTACATTTAGGATAACAGTGGAATATGAAATGTGCATGTGTCGTAAGAACTATGAAAAAGGAACTAAATATTTTGGTCAAAACCAGACAACATTTTGGCAGACACCAACCACAGCCTTGGTTTGAAAATATGAAAACAAATGCAGATAATAATGTGTTAGTCTGCTTGGTGCTTACCTATCTAAGATTAAAAATATTTTGAAAACTATTGGTTTGATTTCAATGCTGATATCTTTAATAAGTTTTATAAGTTTGTAGGTTAGTTTTGTTTTTATAGTTTAATATTTTTTACATAAGTTTGTAGGTTAGTTTTGTTTTTATAGTTTAATTTTTTTTAACATATTACCTAAGTCTTAGTTATTGAATTATTATAATAATGGTCAGACTGGAAATATGTACAGCATTTTAAATTTTCTGGAAATGTGAATCTCATATGTGTTAATAAATAAACATTAGTAATTTTTTGTACAAACATTTAGAGTTGCAAAAGTTTCTTTTGTTTAGTCAATAGATATGGATAAACTGAAAGAAGACGATGTTAAAGTGGATGAACAGAGAAGAAAAAGAAGTTGAGTGTGGGCATATTTCGAGGAAGTAAATGGAGATGCAACCTGCTTGCATTGTTCTAAAAGGTTAAAAAGGCCAACTGGAACCACTTCTACACTAAAACACCCTATTGTTCAGTCAGCATCACATAACCCATCTATGAAGAGTTCTTGAAACTGAACGCACCTGTAGCAGCCTCATCAGCATTAAAATCAACTCCAAAGCAGCAAACGCTTATTATTATGGTGAAGAAAGAGGAACTTCCTCCACAAGGAAAAGAAGCCCAGATGCTTGCATTGTGCCCCGCACTCTACAAGGTGGTTGAAGAAAGGGGATTTAAAGAGTTAATGGCGCACATTAAACCCAATTATAGAGTTCCAGTAAGTACAACATTTTCGAGAAATATTGTGCCTTTGCTTTATCAAAGTGAAAAGAAAATGCTAGCCAGTGTACTAAGTGAAGATATTGTAGCTGCACAACAAAACACATTAAGTCTAACAACCGACAATTATACATCTTGTGCGGGAGATGGCTATGCATCACTCACTTGCCACTATACAAGTCATTTACCCTGGCTAATGTTGTGGTGCTAGAGTCACAGAAGGTATTTATTGTTACAATTATGGACTTATCTTCTTCAATATGTTGCTCCAGAAACACAAGCCAATGAAACCCTAAGGCCAGCAATTTCAACTGGATCAATGTGGGATGAGCTAGAAACAGTCCCTTTAACTGTGGGCCTACCCAAAAATAGCAGGATTAATGGACATGCAAAGTAAATTGAGAATTATCTTGCAGCGCCATGACTATACAGGCTAAACAACCCATATTAATGGTGGTAGAAACACTAAGAGTTCCGAGCTGTAGCTTATGTAGCCGAGAGATTCCTAGCTATTCCAGCCACACAAGTGTCAGGTGAGAGAGTTTTCTCGACAGCTGAGAACATTGTGACCAATCGTCGTGAACTATTGCCCATTTAAAAAAAAATTGTTAATTTTAAAATGTTTTAAGTATCAACTAATAAATAAATAAATATATTGAAATGAAGAGAAGTCCTGAATCCAGGTTGCAGTTTTAAGACACCTGGAATTTAATTTTATCTACCAATGAATCTTACTTTCATGGTTCAGACCAATTTTCTGGTCGACCTTGCAAATTAATTTGAAAAATATTTAGCATATTTTGGCTTAAGCTGATAAATGGGTGGGACGAGGGTTAAACTTCGAAACAAACATCAGCTTCGACTTCACTTCGAAAAAGAAAATCCAGCTTCGAAGCTCCTCCGATAAAAAAATGACAGCTAAAATACTCAATTTATGTTCAATTACTGTCACTCTTAGCCGTTTTATAAATCACAAATTAACATTCACAAGGAAAAAAAGTGAGGTGAATTGTTTGTTGTGATAATAGCTTGATCAAAATATTACAAACACATGCGCAATAAAACATTTTCCAAACAATTTTAGTGCATAAAGTAATTTAAATAACCAGAATATAATTATTTTCAAGTGTGAAACAACAAAAAATATTCAAACTTTGATTCAAATTGAAAAGTAGACTTAGCACACCCCTATTGATCAAACAATTTACTATCACGACATATAATTATTTAATTACTTCAGATGTTTGTATTGTATGAACATTAATTTCAGACAAGAACATGGGTATAGTGTGTGCATGTGAATGTAAAGGCAACAAAGAGAATGATGAAAACAAAATAAAGAGATAGGAGCAGATCACAGAAAGTATGCAAGTGAAATGAGAAGAATGGAAGTAAAGGAAAGAGGAAGATGGAGGCATTTTACTAAACTGACCTGGCCAAAGAATGGGAACAGTTGAAGCATTTTAGAGTCTCAGCTTGTTCATTTACAAGATCAATTTTTAAATCGAAGCCTTTCTGATATCAAAGATGAATCGACAAGCTTTAATTGAAGAAACAATTATTCTGTAAATGTGAATAGAAAATTGCTAATATAGAATTTCATGACATTTCCAGAAAAAAAATAATCAATATTTTTAATTTTCCTTGGTGAATGCCCATTTATCCATTTAAAATGTTGATCACAAAAACTTTCTAAATGCTAGCAGCTAGTAAATATCAACATATAAGTTCTTTTTTCCAGTGTAGTTTTAATTTTTCAGGTCTTATTTCTGGAAGTGTGTAAATGTGGTATAAAAAACCAACAATGAACAACCCTCTCGTAGACCTCAGTGGTCTCGAGGTAAATAAAGTGNTTTTTCCAGTGTAGTTTTAATTGTTCAGGTCTTATTTCTGGAAGTGTGTAAATGTGGTATAAAAAACCAACAATGAACAACCCTCTCGTAGACCTCAGTGGTCTCGAGGTAAATAAAGTGCTCAATGTTGGTGGGTTCAAGTCAGGTTGACAACTTCTTCCTAAACGATAAGTGTCTGTAGCACAACTTCCTTCAAAGGAGAAGTGAAGCCGTCGGTCCCATGTCCTTTGTGGAGTCCAAAAGAAAGCTGGAGGGTATGTGAAAATACCTTTCCCGGCAAAAACTGGTAAGCCCTTTCGTTCTTACTCATAAAAATTCTCGTGTGCTTATACATGGTGTCTACTAAACTTGACCAATGAAATCCTCGATTTTTTCCCTGATTTCCCCTGATCATTTCCTAAAATTCCCCACTAAAAAGTATGTCACATCCTTTTAACTCACCGCCCCCTCCCTCCACCCTCGTTTTTCTATTAATCTTTTTTAATAATAATAATATAAACAAAAAAAATGACATAATTTACTGATTATTGTATTTCATATTTTGAGTAAAATATCATTTTCCCGGATTTTTTTTGTGATTTACCAAATTCCCGAATTATTCCCGTTTTTTCTCGATCACTTCAAATTCCCGGCTAATTCTCGTTTTCCCTGATTTTCCCGGATGGTAGACACCCTGTTATATAATCAATCAGTTGGTTCAGAAAGTGAATAGAATGTTAGTCTGGTTTTCATAGGAAGCCCATTATTTGAAAAGTGCTAACCCGTGTTGCCACCAGTGGAGTATAGATATATTACAATGGCTGAATATTTCCTGGCATGGATCCACGTTTCATTGCAATGAAAACATCCAATTAGGCTAATTGTTGTCTCCATTAACACACAACAGCCACCAAAGCGATATAATATGATAGCTATACTAATTGGTGGATAAATAAATGTATCTAAAGTAAATATTTCTAGTATGCATCAATTATAAATACTGCAGTTTTACCAATCTGAGTCCTAAAATACTAATTATCACGAGTGAGAAAATTCAGGTTTTAACAGACCTTGGAGGGATGAATTCCGACATAAACACTCGCCCCATTGGCCTTCTCACGCTGTATCCTTTCGATGTAGATGACAAACTTTTTCCTGTACACTTGCACCACTTTACCAACCTGCTGGCCCTTATAATGGCCACGCACAACCTAAAAAAAAACAAGTAGTGTACAACATTAGCGCTGCTTTATAGAAGATTGGTGTGTTTCTTTAATGTTCATCATATGGGTTATTTATACACAATATATGAAAGATAAGATGTAATTAGGTCCTAACATATTGTTGAAATTTAAGATAAATAAATACTTTTTAAATGAAAAATTGAACCTTTTAAAGCCTGTTTTTGTCATTAATGTTAGTCAGTCTTTTTACATATTCCTAAGTATTCTAGAATTTTTTTATCAATATACTTTTTCTCACTTTAATGGGTTTTTTTGTTTCCTATTTTAGGAGGTTGTGTTATATTTCACACTCCCTCTAGATGAGTTTCGCTAGACAGAAACCTAGGTTTAGGGGTTGGGTTATATGATAGATTTTAGTATTAATAATTCATAATAATTATTGTAAAATATAAATATAAAACAAATGAGTTATAGTTCTAAGACCACGTTTTTTATATTTTAATTATTTTCATAAAATGTAGCTAAAAACTTGAAGTGGGTTCACAAATACTCATGAAAAAGTTGGGACATTTTCCATTCTCTAAGTGGTTGGGATTGGCTACTTCCTGAAAAGGTTTGGTTGGGAAATTAAATCTATGCTTTTATTCTTGTAATTAAATTATTTTCCACTGCCAGCTTGCTAGGCCTGTCGTAGCTTCATATACCTTACAATCTAACTTAATACTAGAACAGGCACAACATCCAGACCCCGGCCATTAATTCATCACTGTGATACATTTTTTGGCCATGCTAGGAATCGAGCTCAGGACCCTTAGCTTAGCAAACAAACACGCTACTGACTAAGCTAAGGTGTCAGACTACTACTCATTTAGGTAAAATATTTAATGATTCACGTATGATGCTAAATAGAATGACATAGTTCTTTTAAATCATTAGTTAAATGAGGAGTTATTAATTTAATCTTTATGTATGAGATAAAGTGCATTGATCAAAAACAATTTGTAATAAATACTATGATATAATAGTAGGAAAATGATATCATAGTATTTAAAATATGAAGTGTGTGTAGAAGTTTGTTTTTACTTATATTTGTAATCTTATTATTTTCCTATTATTCTATCATTTTATTGATTACAAATTAATTTAATAAGCTAAATGATAACATCAGAAATGGGGTCCTTCGAATCCTTCACCTCATAAGCAAAGCATAATATTTTGATATTTTGATTAAAAAATTATTAATTTAGGCCTACTTGAAAAGCACAACTTAATTCATAATCATTATTTTGTTGGACAAAGGGGACAAAACCTAATATTTTTTTAATAATAATTGATAGGTGTGGAAAATATAACGTGCCTAATACCCTGCCCTTCAAACCCTACGGGAAAATTGGACTCAACCGTTTCGGCGCATGCTTATTTCAGAAACTTCTCGGTTACAGCGCATGCTTACTTCGGAAACTTCTCGCCCCCATGAACCATCTTTTAAATATTTTAATGAACATATTAAAACTCTTCGAAAACTGAAAATCAAAACTAGAATTACAAATAAACTTTAAATAAATTATATTAATTACAGCTTTTTTTTAAGAGAAATAAGAACGTTACACACAATATAAAGTCAGCCGTCATGATGTATATGTTTACTCCCCAGCGGCCAGAGTGACGATTAAATAAACATGACTGTTAGTTCTTACTACCCAACTGGTTTTAATCATCTACAACTATGCAAAGAACCACAATTTATTTCATACGATCCATAAGTAAGATATTTTGTTGGGTTTCATGAAAAATAACTACTGTCAACAGTCAGACACCGATAAAACTGTTAATTTATCTCTACCCGCCTACGTATCGTATATCGATTATTTGTTTAGAATCGATTCAGGTAATCTGATCACTTAATAAGTGCTATCGAGTTTTAAGAATCAACTAACGACTTGCTAATTCATAATGTTTTAAAATTGATTTTAACTTATAAGAGTTTATTTTATTTTTTTCAAATATGTTATTGAAGTGATTGTAAAATTTTTCAAAAACAGTCTTGCCTAATAAAATAGGAATGAACATATTGAAAGAGTCGAAAATATGTTCATGTTTTAAACAAAATGTATTAACAGAAATCGATATATCGCAAGTATTGAATATATTTCTTGTTTTCTATGTGAAGATAGATAATAAATATAATAATACATACTTAGGCATTATTGAGTTCGCTATTTCCAATGTATATTTTAATAGATATATCGCAAGTATTGAATATATTTCTTGTTTTTATATGTGAAGATAGATAATAAATATAATAATACATACTTAGGCATTATTGAGTTCGCTATTTCCAATGTATGTTTTAATAGCTAAGCATGTTGTTTGAGTCTATTTTTAATGTTTGTATTTTTATTTTAGATTTATTATCAAAATAAATTATAATACCTCAAGATGATTGAAGTTGATCAAAAGGTAACTAGGCCTAATCTATATGTTTATTTCACATGTTTTTTTTTAGAAAATTAATTCTATAAACACTTTTAAAAATAACTAAGAGAGACTCAAATTTTGATTGATTTGATTTCTAAACAATAATATGAGTCTAGATTCTGGGTGGCTACAAAATATATTCTACAAAATTCCCTGTCTTTTACATTTTTCCTACTACTTTTTTAGTTTTGAGTGAAGAATTTTACATGTTTTACTGCCCCAGGTAAATAAGGGCTAATGTCATAAAACTTTGTATATGGAGAAGAATGTGGTTTTTTATTTGAAAATAATGTATCACTAGAGGGTAAATCCATGTGAAATCAACCAATTAAAAAATAATTCTGGAACTTTATGTTTCAAATTTTGTTAATTTTTGGAAAATTGGTTCTATCTACGGAAAGGACGAAAATATGAAATTTCAATTTTTTTTAACATTCCTTTTTCGAGTTATTGGCTTTCAAACTTTTGGAATTTGCATGATTTTGGCCGCATTTTAATATCTTCAAATGGCTCTATCTCAAAAACTATAAGGCNAATTCACATGATTTTGGCCGCATTTTAAAATCTTCAAATGGCTCTATTTCAAAAACTATAAGGCCTAGAGAGGTGTAATTTGTACCATTTTCTTCAGGATTTTACAAGCTTTAATATGACGTGCAACTTGGCCACATTTAAGTGTGTTTTTAAAAATAAAAATAAAAAACATATATACATTTTTTAATCTCAAAATCGAAATTTTAAATATTTTTGTAAAAAATATTATTTTTATACACCTTTAGGGAGCATATATACCAAATTTGAAGATGGGATGACAATGGGATCATGTTGTAATAAATAGTTGCATACAGCGGTATGTGGCAAATTCACCCAGAATGAGGTAGGTTATGTCAAAAGTGCAAAAAAAAAACCATACTAACACTGAGGTTTGTAGTTAATAAGCTCAATATGCAGTTTTTGTTGCATTTTATTCTGTCAACCTTTTAATGGTGATACTTTTTTGAACTGTTACATTTTTTTTACCACTGGCAACTCACCTATTGAAGTTAGAGAAGCATTCACAAGTTGGAAACCTTCATCAACATTCATAAATTCAGGATCTTCAGACCTACTAGTACCAGGTTTTACAATTCCAGTTTCATTATTTTCTGGTGGTTCTATCTTTTCATTAGTCAACAGCTCTGGCTGCTTTTCTTTTGATAGTTGGACTCTACAACCTGAACAAATTTCCATGTCTTTTTTCATATTGTAATTTAAGTATATCTTCCAACTAGTCACATTTCTAAGATCTTTTTTCTTGACCCAGTGTGATTTTTTTCTTAAATGGGTTGCAACAAAACGTTGCCCAATTTCTTTCCATCTTCCCTTCACAAATAAACAGCAGGAAACAGTACTAATAGGACTGATAATGCAATAAACAATGATTAAAATAGAACCCCAAAAAAGATTATCGTAGCCTATGTCTTAATTATATGTCCATAAACTAAAATAAGAAAAGTCACTTCAATAAGAAATAATACTGAGAAACCAAGCCAATAAAGTACATGGATGTTGATCGTCTGGCAGTCACAGTAAAACAATGGCAGTGTTCAGGTTGCTGCATGTGTGTATGACTCACTTTCCTCAGGGCTTGTCTTATCATGAATCACTGTCTTCATTTGAAATGATTTTTGAGATTCATTGTTGAAGAGCAATAATTTCTTTTACAGTAGCCTATGTAATATCATTAATAAATTTAATTCTAAGCTCAACCTAGTAAGGTTTTTCATAAGTTTTGAATTATTTTAATGGACCCTATTAAAAAAACCTAAAAGTTATTTTGTTTTTTTAATGTTTTAGGGTTGAATTAAAAGAGCAATACATTAAATGAGTAGAAACAATTTTCCCAATTATTTTGTGTATGTTACTGCAGGTGTTCATAAATACTCAGGCTATCAACACAATACATCTCAATCTGGATGAATTTGCTGTGGTACTACTGGCTATATTTAACTATTTATTACAACATGATCACATCATCCCATCTTCAAATTTGGTACATGTTCTCCCAAAAGGAGAATAAATAAAATATATTTTTTAGAAAAATATTTAAAATTTCGATTTTGAGATTTAACAAAAATACTTTTTTAAATTCTTTAGGAAAAAATTAAATTGTTAAATATCATATTAAAGCTCGTAAAATCCTAAAGATGATAGTACACATTCCATCTCTTTAGGTCTTATAGTTTTTGAGATAAAGCCATTTGAAGATTTTAAAATGTGGCCAAAATCACACAAATTCCAAAACTTTGAAAGCCATAAACTCAAAAACAGAATGTAAAAAATTTGAAATTTAATATTTTTCATCCATTTAATAAATAGAACCAGTGTTCCAAAAATGATCTTGTTCAGAGATGTGAAGGTCCAGACCCGTGGTTGATTTCACATGGATTTACCCCAGAGTAATACTCTCATTGAAGTAGGGACCAACTATCTTTATTCACACAGCAGTTAGGACTTTGAGAGTCTTTTAGTTACTTAATATATCAAGATGTTTATATTTAATCAAGCAAATCTTCATAATTGAACATTGGCCCTTCTTATCCCAATGCACGTGGTATTAATGTTTCTTTAACTCAAGGTGGTCTAGAGCTCAATATCGTCGTGATTATTGAAGCTAGCCCAAATTTAAAAATACGTTTAAAAGAAAAATAAATTAATCATCAAATAATATGTTATGAACAAGCACTCTAGCTTAATTGTACAAATAAAATAAATATATTGATTAATAATTTTTGTTTTCCCATTTAAAATGCATTGAAATGAAAACATTTTAATGAAAATATGTCAACTATTTTTTAGCATGGTTTGAAAATCCCATAAGAATTATGAAAGATGCCCAGATATGTTACTAAAATAAATAAAAAACAAATGTTGAATAGTAAAATTTTTGTTTGTTTAGAACCGTGCATTTATGGGTAGTACCAGCAAATGTAGGCCTATTTAAATGACCCAATTATGTTCAAGTGACCTTGCACAAATGCTTTTTTACTGTCTACATTTTACCAGCTACATTAAAGTATGGTATATAAATAACATATATTTAAGATTAAAATTTAGAAATTCAAATTGAGAAAAACACAAATCTTGACATTCCTACAAATAGCTAGTGCTCCTTTAATAGTAATATTTAAAACATGACAAGGTTTTATCAGTTAACATTTAGCTAGGTCATATAACATATTTTTCCCTTAGCCCCAAATTGTTAAGTCCTTAAGTAGGTAAAACAGGAGACACCAACTACTGACGAACAATGTAAGGAATACTTGCTTGAAATCATAGTATTAGTATTAGTACACATCAGCAATCAGAGCCATATCTTCAACAGGACACAAGACAGACAAGAGATCATCCAAAATATCACACAGAAGAACTCTGGCAACAATGTCAGCTCTCTTGACTTCTACTTGCCTCATCTGTGAATGGTTTAGTTCATCATACTGCCTGATGATAACATTTAGTTTTAACATTTAATTTTACTTAACCTGGTGTAGGCCTACATGTTTACAAAACTGTTTTTTAAGAAACTTGCCCCTATAGGCATAGGCCTTTTTAATTCCAAGTCTGATTTATAAAATAAACCATCGATTAATTTATTATCTATAATGCATAAACATTATTATAGCTGATACAGTTTTTTCCCTCCAAATTGGTCACAAGTTCCAATCTACATCCACTTGATAAATTGATTGGTAAGTTTTCTAAATAGCTTAAGTCTAATACTTATACATGGTGTCTACTAAACTTGACCAATGAAATCCTCGACCTTTTCCTTGATTTCCCCTGATCATTTCCTAAAACCCCCGACTAAGAAGGTATGTCACATCCTTCTAACTCGCACTCCCCCCCCCCCCT
>CABFOV010004785.1:0-29172 GCA_902141375.1 Timema poppense | reverse complement strand
ATTATTATTATTATTAGCACCGCGTCTTACTACCCGTTCGGGTTATACGCACTTACGCTAATGTGTAATGGTAGGGTGATTGTGAGATGAAATGGAGGACCTACAGTTTAACGTGGGATCCGAACCACGGTGGAGGCCTGGCATTCCCCACATTCACAAGATGTCTTGTCAGAGGTGAAGGAAGGGTTTGGTAATCAGATAAATCTGAAGTCATTGTTGACACCCTCTCAATAATGAATATGAAATTACTGTTGCTCAACACCCATGGTCACTTTACATTTAATTAACTAGGGTCACTCGGTGACAAGTATTTTAATTTGAATAAGATCTGTATCTAGCTATACATTTTATATTTATATTATTTTTAGGGGTGTAAAAAGTACACTTTTTCAATTTGAATTTGTTTCGTTCGTTGTTTTATAGGCCTATTTGAAATATTTTTTTATTTAGTACCGTGTCTTACTACCTGTTCGGATTATACGCTTTCAGTACTAATTACTCTAATGGATTAGGAATTGGGAAGGTTGAATTAGAGGACCTGCATTTGGGTGGAGGGAGAGTGGAAAACCATTTAGGAAAAACCACCCCCAGTTCACCCGACCGAAAATTCAAACCTCGATCTCCCCGTCCTCAGCAGTTGAGCTCAACACGACAAGCGCGTTAGCCAACTACGCCATTGAGGCGGGTACATATTTGAAATAATATTATTTATATAATGTTATGTAGGTACTAAAATTACCTGGATTTTTTTAACTCCACAAATGTTTGTAATATTGTGTTCTTCTGTAAAGTGTGTCCAAACACATTTATTTACAGAAACATTTTAAGGTGAATATTTTTAAGTAATCATTCCCTCACTGCTTTTATCATCACTATTAATTAATATTTAACATTATCTTTTATCAAAAAGTACTATTTTAAATGGCACACAAGTCACGACTCTCCTTAGAACTTCAAAAATTATTTCCCTCCATTCCAAAGATGCCATTTTGTTAGTTTTCATAATTCCCTCATTTAAACTTAGAATGAGGTGATGCTGGTGTGAGGGAATGATTAATTGGTTTAGTTACTCGTGTTTTTTTTGTATATTCAAGGCCCTAATAATCTACACTCTCTGGTAACTTTAGGTAAAGTGTGTAGTGTTCCATAAAAGATAAACTCCATACTTTCAAAATGTTCTGTCTACAGAGTCCCTGGTCTTTATCACTCAGTAAAAGTTGACTTGATTTTAACTTTGTAGGGACTTGTCAATATCGGCTGCTAAGGACTACAAACCGCAGCAAAGTAAATGTGGGCGAGTGCATCTATATAAAGCGATAATGTTAGCGAAAGGATGCTTATGAAAACAAATTCAAAGTTAAGGTTTCATGAGTGGAGCAATTTCAGAAAATTTAAAGCCCTCCGGAATCATAGCATCTCAGAAACAGTTTTCCAAGAAATACTAAGTTCTCAGAATGAGTGGTGATGAATTAGTGTGTTAAACTTCCCATTATTATTGTTTACGGCTCATCTACAGTCGTACCCGCTGGCCAGGAGTTGGTCGTTGTGTCCTATTGTTCCTTACCACAAAGAGACCATCTACAATGAAATGTAGTAGCATGTAATTTAAACCAATAGGAATAAAGAAAATACAAGCAGTCTAAAAATAATAAATATACCAGACTGTTCCAGTTTATACAAATATATAGGTAGAACTGTTTCCAATATGATTCTTTTTCGACACCAAAAGGAGAATAATTACTGACAGACTCAATAATTATATCAGGTGACCTGGTGGTCTAGGGGTAAGGTGTCAGACTTCTATGCTGGCGGCCGGGGTTCAATCCCCGGTCTCGGCATAAATTTATCTGATTACCANTCCTCGGTCCCGGCACAGATTTATCTGATTACCAAACCCTTCCTTCACCTCTGACAAGACATCTTGTGAATGTGGGGAATGCCAGGCCTCCACCGTGGTTCGGATTCCACGTTAAACTGTAGGTCCTCCATTTCATCTCACAATCACCCTACCATTACCCATTAGCGTAAGTGCGTATAACCCGAACGGGTAGTAAGACGCGGTGCTAATAATAATAATAATAAATTATATCGTCAAAATCCATTTTACACTGGTGTTTGACGAGTCAAGTACAGAAAATGTGGCAAAGAACATACATACACCAGGATGGAATGAGACTTCACAGTCAATGTTATGTTCTAGAGGTGTAGTCCCCTACGATTCAGTAAAACCGATTATCGATAGTGAGTGTTTAAAATAATTGTTCCTATGATTATTTACAGCAATTAATCCTGATTATCTATTATTTATTAATAACTAGGCATATTGGAAAATAAGCTTAAGAGAATGATTAATGTAAATAAAACAAAAAGATATTTATTGCATTGCCGGCGAAAGTTAGAACTATAGTGTTAGTTTTACCAACGGTATGAACTTATATTTCTTTATATCTGGTTATGTAATCTTTGTATAGCCTGCAACTCAGATGCAGTGTGTATACAAGTTTGTTTTTTTTTGCAATTTTGATAATAAAACTATTAAGGGCCAACCTAGAAATGATTTAAATTTTACTTTAAAAAACAATTAATCAACATAATAATCACTGATTACAATTAATTGCTGATGCGCTAATAATTGCCCGACGATAACAATTCATATGTATACACCCCTAATATTTTTCAAATAATTTATATATATGGTCTAACAACAATAGTTTTTGATAAAAAAATTGCAGTATATATTTATATAAATTTCCATGAAATAGGCTATCCTAGATTATATAAATATTCACTTAAAACTGATAGTGCAACCATCTTTGTTTTTGATTGGCTGAACGCAAGGTGTCACAACGTAGGAGATGGACTATGTTCATCTCCTCCCTACAAGCTATTCCAACAATTCCGACTTACTAATGTGATTGCGACATTCAATGCAGACAGTCAAAATTACAACTCCGACAAGCAGGTGCGACTCGATGTAAACGAGCCATTATTCCCTCCGCCTTGATCACATATACTTGTGCCTTGCTCTTGACAATTTTCTTTCAAATAGTTTAAATGAACATAGACCATAGTCTTCGAATTTTGTTATTGGCTGGCACAGCCACATGATTTAGGATAGACTTATGTTAAAGTGATTTCCATTACTAAAGACTATACATACTGTATAGAAAGAGGCTTTATGAAATTACACTCGAACGCTCCATTGACCAAACTAAGTGAAATCATGGTTTAATGAAAAAATATTCTACCATATCTTCCCCAAGACACAATTTCACCAACATTCTGGGATGCAACACTAATGAATGTCAAGACCACAAATTGGCCGCGTGTGGATTATTTCAGACTGACCAAATTTCGCTTTTAACTTTACAGAATCAAAGTAAATAATAGGAAGCTTTAAACCAAACTGTATTGTCACGGAATCTTAGCGAATAAAAATATTACTTAAGTAGAACATATTATATATATAAGTTTCCCTGTTTTATGCGAAGCTGCAGTGTATACAGACAATTGTTAAGCGCAGTTTTTTACTTAGTAGACATACATACAAGAACCCAATATATATTATAAATGATAAAATATTAGTTGTTGTTAATATAATACGCAATCACTTGATTTAATATTAAAATCTTGTGCAGATGAATACAAATACAATTTTATACTAACCAAACTTATTAAAACCTCGGTTCACAACACCGGAAGAATAATTTCGTTGTTTTTAAATGTGAATCATGGGTAAAATCATGCTAACCAACATAAACTTCTTTCCTCAAGAATTTAGTTATTAATTTGGACAACTATAATAGCACTACTATCAACTGTACGTAACAGAGTCTGAAGTCTAAATCTGAAATGTAAGCTGAGTCCGACATCGTTATTAACCTTTTATAGAAAAATAAAATTATTTAACAAGTACCTAAAAATAAATAAGTATATAATTAAAAAAATGAACAACTAATACTACTATCATGATATCCCATTTAAAAAAAATTAAACCCACCTGTAGCAAGCTATGTTAAATATAAATCTAGTATACATGTAAAATCTATTGTATGGTTCAAGATGTAATTAGGTTACAAATCCAAAGTTCTCAAGTTTGAAAACTCAACGCTTCCAAAATGTGTCTGTGAATCAGTGAGTCTGGGACGGGGTCAAACTCAACCTCGTGAGGAAAGAGATGGTCAGATCTGTAGAACCCAGATATAGGATATTCTTAGTCATAAATTCTATTTGAAGCAATCTAATTTTTTTTATAACTTACTTTCAATAAAGTTAAGTTTTTTTATTTAATAGCAGATTGCGTCTTAATACTTGGTTAGGTAATACACTTGTATACTAATTACTCTAATGGGTTAGGGATGAGGAAGATTTGTATTTTGATTAAGTGTACCTGTATGCGCATGCAGGGTAAGTGGAAAACTATTACGAAAAAAACACTCGCAGTAAACCAGACAGATATTTGAACCTTTAGCTCCCAGTCATCAGCAGTCTACCCTATGCTGCAATATACGCCTACGCATATTTAACATGTAGGTTTATGGTTACTAAGTCACGCTGTTAATAAATAAATGATGTGTAAATAACGGAATTAAAACGATTAAATACATTTTATTTAAATTATATAAATATGAAAATATTATATGTTTCATAAAAATGTCCTTCAGATCAAATATGCAATAAAAAATTAAAGTTCTGTGATAAACTACGATTCACTTTTGGTAATTTCACAAAATCATATTCAAAATGGCTCTTTTTATATAGAAATCATCTTTAACCTTGAAATCTCGAACTGTTGCATTGAGCTTCTCAATAAAATACCATTTATCCATGATATAGACGGTTGACCCCATTGATCTCTATAATATAACTAGATGAACATACACATCATACACAATTCCAAGGACAAAAGCGTGACGCTCAAGTTTATCGTCTGTTACACATTGGGGGGACAGATTTAACAGTTTCTTTCAATGTTTTTATGCGAAAACATGTCTCTGATGAATAAAAGTGTTATTGTTTGAAAATAGTGAAGTATTATATCACACTTTCCTGAAAAAACAGTTACATTAAAGGCTATACAATTCAGTTTTACAGGTAATACTGTACAAATACGAATACAATCGTTAACATAAGACTACACTTATATATTGGTTTCAGAAACCATAGGCTATTATATTGAAAGTTCGATAAATATAATGAATAAGGTATCTTAGAACTTGATTACATTTGTTTGAATGACAAACTTTGTGTAGTTACCATGTTTTTCATGTATTCAATCAAATTAATGAATTATGTCAAAATATCACATTGCCTTATATGGGTGTAAGGAGTAAGAAATACCTAAAAGTTTCTTTCTCTCTTACACAATGGTATGCCGACGACAGATAGAAAATTTCAGTCATAGCTGTCTGTCCATCCAGTAATATTAAAGAGATCAATGGTTAAACCAGGGGTGGTGAAAATTGAGACTTCGGGTCCTAATGTAAATGATATAAAAAATATTGGTTCATTCATGAACCTAGCTGATAGGTTACACTACTAGCAAATATGTTTTACAGGTAGCCAACATTTTCATATTTATACCATTTTATGGAAAATATTTTCACACTTTAATAAAATATAGATAAATTATAACTAACTAAATATCAGTTTTAAAATTAGTTCTTTTTTTCGTTTTTTTCTTTCTTCAGTGGCACTGAAGATATTGTCTTCAACAAGCCAGGAGCACTTGTGTTTGATTTATTCCCTATTCCACTTTCTTGATTTTCTTATTAGTTCACTCCAGTTCTGACCCAACTAACCTAGCCCTATATCACCACGAATTTCGTCTACGAGATAACCGGGAAGACATATTTTGTTCGTCTATACACTGACATATTTATATTTAGAAGGAAATTGTACAGTCTCCTATAAAAAATAACGTTGTTTGAGCATAAAATGTCTGTAATATAATTAAGAAAGTAATTTCCCCGTGCCAACTGATGTACAAGGCAGGTCATAAATATATGTTATAACGTTTCTAGAATTTGGCAAACCACACAATGTGAGGACGATACCTTACGCATTAAATAAAGTCGGTCTTTCGTGTAGGCGTGCCCGAGCCGAAGGTGGATTATTGTATAAATAAACTTTCGAGTGCCCTTAACTCCTGGAAACCATGGTGTAACTAATTTTGTACCACAAACCCCATGGTACCATTTTGCTTTCTGATGGCATGTGGTCTCCCACCATTCGTTCCATTCAACCTGACTTCTGTGTTTTACCCTCGGTATAAAGTCGCTATACGGTAGCGGAATTTCCTGTACAATAGAAAATAAATTTACACTAGATGTCAAACTATCTACTCTCTCATTACCCATTATACCCACGTGACTAGGAATCCATTGGTACCACAATTCGTAGCCCCTATCTCGTAGAGAGGCATACTCTTCGAGTATTTGAATAATTAATGGGTGTGATGGAGGGCTTGACAAGGCACTTATAGACTCCAAAGCGCTCCGGAAGTTGCATAATACCACTACAAGCTGCAGACGTAAATATAAGATATATTTCAATGCCTGTAGGATAAATAATTCCGCTGTAAATATTGATGCATCGGATTGTAGTCTATATGAATAAGTCACTTCTGTTCGATCGGATGGGTAACTCTTTTTATTCCCGAATCAGGAATAGATAACATCACTGGTACATCCCAAAGGGCATCATGCCCCCCAGTGATACACTATACCAGATACGGAAGAGAAAAAATATACTGATGGAGTTCATTCAAACCCAAAAAACTATCCACCAGAGAAGGGCATGTTTTGTTTAACCAATATTGTTTGTAAATATCTGAAGTCTGCGTCGCATATAACTAAAAGTTGAACAATCTTTAATAAAAAAAACTTGTCCGCCAACAGACGGCGCCTAAGAAATAAAGGGAGTTCTCCCACTTTAATAATTACTGCGTTTGTTGGTGATATATGACAAGCGCCCAGGCACAGTCTTAAAGCTGCATATCGGATCTTATCCAACTTTGCTAGTGTGGATCGTGATGCAGTGTGTTATAAAAATACCCATACTCCAATCGAGACCATATAAGCCCACGGTACATTTGTAACATTATATATGGGTGGGAGCCCCACGAGACATCCGCCACTGATCTCATAGTATTTATAAACCTGTCACATATTCCAGATAGTTCCAAAAAATGAGGGAGCCAAGATCCCTTCATGTCTAGTGTCATGCCTAAAAATCGCACCGTTGCTGTACCTGAATTCGACGGCCTTCATAAACTAGCCTAATTGAGTTATCTCGCAGTCTGATGTCGGGTGAAGATTACCGCAAAACATTTAGAGTCGAAAAGTGGGCTGTCAACCAATTTGAATCAAAGGAAACACTGATTGTAACTTACCCCCCCTGACAAGTTACAAGAACGAACGTATATTACCACATAATATGCATACTGTAGAGTCGTTATACCAACCGAAAAAGAGCTATCCATTTAGTTAGAATAGACTGCATATAACAGAGAACTGAGCACTGATCCCTGTGGTAGGCCCCTTCATTGAGTTCTAGGAGATGATCTAGCTGGTCCACAGTGTACGATCTATTCTGAAATAGATAGCTTAACCAGTAACACATTTTGCTGGAACAACCCAGGCGAAAAAGTTTAGCAAATAACACAGAACGCTCGACATTATCGTACGCACCCTATATATCGAGGAAAAAAGTTGATACAAATGAGTTTTGTGATAGAGCAATTTGAATATCAGAAACTAGTATAAAGAGGCTATTAAATGTGGAACGTCCCTTTCTAAAACCAAATTGCACAGGATTAAGGAGTTCATTCATTTCCAGAAATCGTTCTGAAGGGGCTTTAACTAAGTGTTCCGTGATTTTACCAAAACAGGGCGAGAGTGCAATAGGCCGATAAGAGCTGGTTATCTCTGCGCTTTTACAAAAGGAATCAGAAAGGAAATTTTCGAAGCCGTTGGTATTACCCCGTCCTCCCACAGAGAGTTAAATATCTCTATCGGCACTCGTTGAGAAAGAGACGACAATTTTGTTAACATACCATAGAACACATTGTCTGGGACAACCATCGTGTGTTGCACTCGATTCAACCCTGCCCTTAATTCACTGCAAGTAAAACGTTTATCGTGCTCAGGAACACCCAAATTGGTAAATTCCAGCAGAGAGCACATAACTGAATCCGGTATCATCCTACAAGTGAACTACTTTGCCCATGCCTCTAGGTCAACAGTAGGGATCTCAAAGTTTGTAACGATACCCTTGAACCATTTGATTTTATGCCAAACCTGTGCCAGAGATACATCGGGGGAAAGAGACTCGCAATATAACCGCCAAGAATCATGCTTCGCATACAGCAAAGTTCACCGCGTAGCAGCTGCCGTACGACAGTAGCTTTCATAGTTAATCAGGTTAAAATGTTATTTTAAATTATACAATGATAACCTCCTTTGAGCGATCACTTTAGAACATGACTCTGTCCACCACGAGCAACGTTTAATACTCTTATGACCCCCACTAAGTGAGGTTGGTACTGCCGCTTCAGCTGAGCTATGTAGCGCGTTAACAAAGTTGTCGTACTGTACTAAAGGATCACGGCCCACCGCTAAATTTTGAACTGTTAACTCCACTTTTGTCAAGTATAATTCCCAATTTGCTTTTTTTTGTAGTTGCGTGATCTATCCAGAGGAACAGTTTTATAGTTATATAAGATGAGCTTCTATTGTCAAAATAACTGGCAAATGATCACTGTCCATGGAGTCGCCCATCTTATCCCAAGTTAAGAATGGAGCAAAATTAGGGGATGCAAAAGTAAAATCTGGGCACGTGTTAGGATACGGAAGTCTGTTAAGTCGCGTAAACTTCCCTGTATTTAATATAACAAGAGGTACCACCGCTAAAGTTTCATGAATCTCTATCCCACAACGATCTATGTAAGAGGAGCCCCACAACACATGGCGCACATTCATGTCCACGCAAATAATAACCGGGGATGGTAGACCTCCGACAAATCGATCCCATAAATTATTATCGAAATTATCCGGTGTAGAATTGTATAAAAATATAACTGAAAATATCGTGCCCGCGGAAAATATTTTTAGCACTACAAACTCTCAGGATATTGAAAATTGACCGATGTTATTTCAGCCTATCGAATGTCTGACCTAATTAACGGCGCAACACCTCCCGCTCGGGCAGGTCTATCCGACCTAAAAAATTTAAATTTATTTATAACAAAATTATCCTGGTACCTGAGACAAGTTTCACTTAACGCCACTATATGAATATCAAGAGAAAAAATTGCTCAAGGTCCGCTTTTTTGTTCTTGATACTTCTAGAATTCCATTGTATCATATTTAAATAACTAACCATAAAAACAAAAATAACCTAACTCAGACAAGGTTACCTTGGACACCACTATCTGCTTTGATCTTATCAGATCTACGATTATTGCTTTTAAAGAGTCGAACATCCCTTAACAACTTTTGGATTTTTCCTGTTATTGTTGCCATTAAATGTGGCAGATCTATCTCCCCTGGCGCTGAGGAAGCCATGGTTACTAGGAGCGATACAACTTAAGAAACCATCTGTTCCACCCCCTTACTTATGTTATATAATGTTCATTCAATAGAGCTTCCTGACGAATCCACGTCCATATCCTCAACAACCTGTGCCAGGGTTCTTGAAAGAGTCACCACATAGGACCTTACATCGCGTGGCCGTATTGGCATATTTGTGGGAATTGAGAATTGTCCACGACAAATTGGGTGCCCCTGGTTGCATAGCGCGACCTGTAGGAAGAGTAGTGGTCCACAGCCTACCAGCCTACCAACCGGCAAAGTCACGGCAAATTACGACGCGCCATTGTAGAGTTAATTTGACACTGTCGCATCCCCTCAGGAACACGTTTGGTTGGTCGCCAAATGAGCCCCCCACAGTGAACACATTTTGGGGTTCCTTATAGACATTCTTCTACGAGATGCCCCCCATTACGACAGTTGACAGTGAGATGTGCAAAACGTAAACAATTGTGACATTACGTCACTGGATAAACATAAGGCTTGACCTCCACCCTAGAGAAACACATGACAACATAAGATAGTAGCTCTTTGCCCACGAAAGTCACTGCTACTGTACCAGAGAGATCAAACCGCTCAAGTGTATCAGGATTGCACCTATTGATACGTCGTACCTGCAATATTAAAGATTCACTTTCTCTCTCTAACTCTTCCTTAATAAATTCCTCCGAAAACTCTAGTGGAATATTATGAATAACTCCTATCCGATGTTCATTACGATCCACCCTGTCAACTGAGACCTTCAAAACATTATGTAGTTCCTAATCTGCCTTAAGACTATTAGCATCCTTAATACATAACAATTCAACAACAATTTGGTTTTTCCCTACCGGATCTTACACTTAGGAAGTAGTCCCTTTCCAATTTTCATTGGGTGCAGATTCTGAATGCTTAGTTCCGATGTATTTGAAAATGTAATTTTGTATGGCCCTGGATTAGAATAATTGAATACATACTCTATTTCGATTGCTATACTGTCAATTGATACAATTGTCCCAATTTGACTCTCCTTAGCTTTATCTACTGTCCTGTGTATCTACATGTCCCGTTGGTTTGACCGCAACACGCCCTACACTAGATTTAGCTTTCTTCATAATTTGATTATCATATTTTTCCACTTATATATTTCAGGAGATGATGCAATTCAGAAGTTGCCGAGTTCCAGGGTGTCTCATCAAAGGTTGGACAAAAGAAAAAAACTTATCTTTTTTCAGATTCCACTTTGATGAAAGCAGGTAATATAAATATAGTATTATATACAAAATTAAAGCTTATTTGCTTAGGATTTGTCATAGCGCCAAAGACAGGAGTAAAACAATAAAGCTTTTATGGGCCTTTTCTCTGGCATAATCAAATAGATTAGGATGGGTTGGCTAATTTCACTACCAGAAGGCACGAGACTGAACTATTCCACATCCACATAACCGTTTAATCTGGTTATTTTGGGGAGTTGCATAGACTCTCAACATAATGACTGAAAAACTAAGTTAGTGTATTAGTTCAAGGAATGATAAAAGAATACACTATAAATTAAATCATTTTAATAGTTCAAAAAATAATACAAAGCATGCTCTGTTGACTAAATTGTTTGATTGATGGGTATTATAGATAAAAATATTCATTCTCATCCTTGTTTTCGGGATATAAGGCCTTAAAGGAAATGAATGGAATTATTATATAAAATAGCCACATTCTAAGAGTGGTACTTACGTTTACGGTGCTCCAGCATCTAGTCCAGAATTTTTATCATGTCCACAAATGGTGGGTTTTATACAGAACATAATTCTCTTTCAGCCCATATAAACCAAAGTACCCCTTCTCTTCTTTGTTTTCGAGATATATGGCCTTAAAGACGGGGCTGAATTGATTTATCTTCTTAACTAGCCTTTTGTTTAAGGTGCTCCAGCGTCCATTCCAGAATTTTTGTCACGTCCACAAATGGTGGGTTTTATACAGAAAACAGTTCTCTTTCACCCCAAATATTATAAATACACCTTCTTGTCCTTGTTTTCGAAATATAAGGCCTTAAAAATGGGGATGAATGTATTTACCTTCTCAACAATCCTTATGTTTATAATTTTAATCATCGCCAAGAAACAAATTTTAATCAAAATTGTTAAGAGATAATTTTCAGAAAATTGATTTTTACTTTTTTGCTTATTCTAAACAATTCTTAGTTTGGGGATTAAAAGCACACACAAACAGATGGCATTTCAAAGAGCACTATTTCGGGTCGGGGATTTATATAACCTATTTTCAGGAAAGGAGTTGAGAGGAGGTGTTAAGACAAAGCGTGGGAGGACGGAGTGGTTCCAAATAAAAAATAGCGTGAAGCAGGAGAGTGCCCGCTCCCCATTTCATCAAAAAAGTAGCAGGAAAACCCGAGGAGGAAAGAATGAAAGCCATGCTATTTGCTGACTTGATTGTAAGGGGGGGAAGAAGGAAGAAGCACAGAAACAGCTACAAGAATGGAATGAGTAAGTGAAAGAGAGTGGAATGAAATTTAGCATGGTATAGTGTGAAGTGATGGTAATGACAAGGAAGGTGGTAAGGCCTAATAAAGCTATAAGGTTGGATGAAGTGTAGCTGAGAAAAGTTCTGAATGTAAAATATCTTGGAAGCATGATTGATGAGAAAGGTGAAAGTAAAGAGGATTTAATGAGAAGAGGACAGTAGGGATAGTTCTTATATAGGTGTGTTAGAGACCTGCTATAGAAAAGAGAAGTGTTCTTGAAGTGTAAGGAAGTGTTGTGGAGGCCATGGGAATGAAGCTTGTGAGGAGCATGTTAGCTTTCATGAGGAGGAACAAGATTAGGAATGAAGTTAATCAGGAAAGAATGGGGGTACAAGGAGCACAAGAGATAGTAGAGGAAACAAGACTGAGATGGTATAGGCATTTAATGAGGATGGGAAAAGACCGCAAGAGAGGCCAAGAAAGAGAAGGAAGGAGCAGATAATAGAAGTGTACAAATGAGAGAAGAAGAGTGGTGAAAGGGAGTAAGATGGAGGCATTTTACTAAATTGACCTGGCCACAGGCTGGAAATAGATGATCTGATTATTCCCAGTTAGACGCAAAGATATGGCTTAGTTTAACCTGCTACTCCTATTTGTTTTATAATAGGGCTTTAACTAAGTTGCACCAAAAAGTCTTGCAAATCAAGTGAGGACAATGAGGACAGTGATCTGTCTATTTTATTGATAGCAAACTTGGACAATTACAAGAATCGTCTCCCAAACATTAAAGGAAATGTAAATATCTTAAATGGTGGCACTTGAAACAAGAATTCCTACTAAAATAAATATTCAAACATCAATTTGGTTTACAGAATATTTCATGAAATAGTATTTGATGCATATAAAAAATAAGTAAACTGTGTATAGCCCTAATTTATACACAAGCAATGGCTCAAGAGTTACAAAGAAAATATTGGAATCAAAGAGCAAATTAATTATGTAACAATTTAAATAATTATTCAGATTTATTGTAGTTTTACAAATAAATACATTACTTTACAATGCACAAATATGTTCACAATAAATCATTCATAGCTAACATTTCTTTATCTTATATGTAATACTAGTCCCTCCTAATAAAAACATATAATTCATTATCACAGACTATATACTCACATGTTTTTGTTCACAGTTAAGGAAACAATTTTTGAAAACGCATAAATGATTACATTCTTAGTTTAATTAAAAATAATGGATAAGGGCCTAGTTACTAAGAAATAGATAGAAACAGTGTAAAAACACTAAAAATAAATATAGCTCTTTAGAAAAACGAGAAAAAGACATATTAAAGGGGACAAATCAAATATGGCTGCAGGGCTTTTAACTCTTTAACCTCATTAAAAAAGGGACTTAGGGACAAACATTAAAAAAAAGGGGGATTTTAGGAACCAACATTTTCTGGATGTTAGAGAAAACAATTGTAAACGTAAGACTAGTATTAACAAAACCTCTATTAATTATTTTACCAGTTAATAAAACATCTGAAATGCATGTCAAATACAATTGATTAAATTATTAAATGCAATAAAATCATAGAAATATTTTCATTCTTTAAGTTGTTTATACTACCTTATATAATTATAAATGGTTGTGATGGTGAAATTTACAAAAAATTCAATAAATTGTATATAGTGTTTAGTTTAACATCTTTTGAAAACAAGGCTTCATCATGAAACAGTCACATCAACTTATGTTTTAAGGGGAAAAAAAGATACGTTTGGCTTACGATTAAGTCCTTATTTTCATAAGATCTCACACCCAAAAAGTATAATTTGTTGGATTCTTGTTCATTTCCATTATTATTATTATTATTATGAAATGAATAAGTTTGCCCTTTAGTATAAAAGATTTCAGATAAACACCTAGATGGGGAATGGGTTACATTTGTATTTTATTTCAATAAACCTTTGCTTGGTAACAAATAGGAATATTCTTTACTAAATACTCGTATTAGATTACTATAAGTATTTAGTATTTCCTAACTTAATGAAAGTAGCAGTGACCCAAAATACAACAGATTTCAGATATTGCACAATAAGTAACAATAAAACTTATTGCAATGTTTTAAATTTAGTTTTAAATAAAGTGAACTAAGACAATGAGGAACACAAGTTATATTTATATGTCCCCTCAGTTTACTTCATTGACACCAACACGCATTATATGCTCGGATAAAACACATTCAGATATTTGACGAATTGTAAGAAAGGCAAATTAATAACTGCTAAGCAACTTAAATCAACGCGTTTCTTTTTGTAAAAGTATATAGTATTTTTCATCAGTTTACTATTAATTTTTTATCAAGAAATAGGGACTATAATGTAAAAAAGGGGGACTCTTAGAGACCAGCATTAAAAAAAGGGACTTTTAGGGAGCAACTCTGTGTTCTTTTCACTGTCAAAGCCATATAGTGTTTGTTCCTTTAATATGATTCTATCCATATTTTCTGTACCTTTTTCCAAATATAACAAACTAAATGTAAATAATGGAACCAGCCTGGAAAGAGTTTGAACTTGATTAAAACAAGTAAATTTTCTCTTTAAACAATCATTACCGTTCTTGTTGACCAGTAGAGATTGGAAGGTTTAATTCCTACAATACTTGGTAAAATTAAAAATAAAAACATCACTTAAATATAAATGTGAAAGCCAGGACTTAAAATAACAGTTTTATGCATATGTTAAAGGGAAAGGAACCAAAAAGGGAGTCCGTTATCTGAATACTTTAATTCCGGAGGAACAATGATATAGTAGCTGATGTAAAGAAGGTGTGGGTATCAATATCTTTTCAACAGTAAGTAGATGATGTGTTCGGAAAATAAAATTTTAAATCCAATAGAAACTATAGCCAAAAATTATACCCATATTCCTGTAAGCTTCCTTTTTACCACTATCATGACAAATGAAATTATTCAAAATTTAGGGAGAATAGTAAAATAAACTTAAGGGTGCACAAAAAATCAAAATAGATGTTTATAGAGAATTGAAGCATTTCAGTATCAAAGGTGCTAAGTGCCAAAATACCAAAATTGAGTTATTACCAATAAAAGGTGCTATGTGTAATTGTTAATGAAATGTCAATGGTGCACAGTGCTATGCCATTTAAAAGTAGTTAAAAAAAAGAGCAGTATGTGTGTGCTAAATCTAAAAGCCCTTGAAATAACAAAGGTGCCAAGTAGCTAAATTGTTTTGAATAGTTTCACCATTACCTTTTTATGTACTATAAGCTCTTATCTATGTCTTTGATGTTAGATTTAGTTGACTTGATGTTACAAATTAAACTAGCAAATAAGAATAAACTATCATATAAATGAATGAAAGCAATAATAGCCATAGAAGAAGAGAAAAGGGTTCTGACTCCTTTGAATTTGACAAGAAAAAGTTGAAATGTGCAGAAAAAGCTTATGTTATGACATTCAAGAGACAGCAGATAAACTCATAAACTTGAAGAATATTGAAATAACAAATTTCACGCTATTACTCGGTCAGTAAATTTTTAACGTCTCACCTGCTGTTCAGGAATGTATAACTCATAAGGTATAAAACAATTTTACCAGTTGCTGGGTATAAAACTAGGTTTCTTACCTTATATGGTGTTCGAAAGGAAGGTGCTTAGAAATATATTTGGTCCAAAAAGGGATGAGGCTACTGAGGAGTGGAGGAAGTTACATACCCTGTACTCATCACAAGACATTGTTAGGATAGTCAAGTCTTGTAGATTGCAGTGGGCAGGACATGCAGCGGGAATGGGAGAATCTACAGCAGTGTTCAGGATAGTGAGTGGCAAACCTAACGGAAGACCTAGACACAGATGGGAGGATAACATTAGAATGGGCATGAAAGAGATAGGATGTAATGAAGTTGCCTGGATCAAACCAACTCAAGATAGGAATAGGTGGTGTACTTTTGTAAGTGCTGCAATTAACTTCTTTCAGTCCTTGGTTTATTAAAGCTTTTAACTCATTTTAAGTTTAAATGAACCTAAGTTCCTAACATTCTTTATCTAGCCTTAATATTTATAAGGGAGCGGACTGTTTTTAATATTTATAAGGGAGCAGACTGTTTTTAATATCTATAAGGGAGAGGACTGTTTTTAATATCTATAAGGGAGCGGACGGTTTTTAATATCTATAAATATCTATAAGGGAGCGGAGTGTTTTTAATATCTATAAATATCTATAAGGGAGCTGAGTGTTTTTAATATTTATAAGGGAGTGGATTGTTTTTAATATATATAAGGGAGTGGACTGTTTTTAATATTTATAAGGGAGCAGACTGTTTTTAATATCTATAAGGGTAGCGGACTGTTTTTAATATCTATAAGGGAGCGGACTGTTTTTAATATCTATAAGGGAGCGGACTGTTTTTAATATCTATAAGAGAGCGGAGTGTTTTTTATATCTATAAGGGAGCGGACTGTTTTTAATATTTATAAGGGAGCAGACTGTTTTTAATATTTATAAGGGAGCGGATTGTTTTTAATATCTATAAGGGAGAGAACTGTTTTCAATATCTATAAGGGAGCGGATTGTTTTTAATATCTATAAGGGAGCGGACTGTTTTAATATATATAAGGGAGTGGACTGTTTTTAATATCTATAAGGGAGCGGACTGTTTTTAATATCTATAAGGGAGAGAACAGTTTTTAATATCTATAAGGGAGCGGAGTGTTTTTGTATATCTATAAGGGAGCGGACTGTTTTTAATATCTATAAGGGAGCGGACTGTTTTAATATATATAAGGGAGCGGACTGTTCTTAATATCTATAAGGGAGCGGACTGTTTTTAATATCTACAAGGGAGCGGACTGTTTTTAATATCTATAAGGGAGTTGACTGTTTTTAATATATATAAGGGAGCAGACTGTTTTTAATATCTATAAGGGAGTTGACTGTTTTTAATATGTATTCTTTTATGAAAAGTGCTAAATGCCTTTAAAGATTTATAGTTTAGTTTTGTAATAACTTCCTTTCAAATAACTTATTTTGAGCAATAGCAAATCTGTTTTATAGAAAGGTTCTTCATAAACTTAGAAACTTTTTTTATGTAATATAACAGTTGAATAAAATGTTTTCTTTTAATAGCTCTATTCTTCAATTTTGGCACTTAAAATCTTTGTACTTATATTCTTCAATTAAACTTCTCCTTTTGGAGCAGGGTTAATGGATTTATTTGGATTATAATTTTTAGAAGCTAAAAATAACATAACAAAATTACACTAGAGAGTATGAAATGAAAATAATTAATTTTCTCAAAAAGCATCTTCTTTTGTTCTTTATAACATAATATACATGCCAAATAAACAAAATAGCAGCTTGAGGGGCATGGACATATTACATTATCATAATAAAAAACTATTTAAAAAACCCAACAGAAATTGTAGCTTCCTATTTCTTTCATGCTTTTAGGTGTTCTATATTATGATAAAGGAAAAGCCCTGAAAATTTAAATAATGTGTAATGTGCAACTTTGTTAATAAGAATGGTGAAGGGGAAAAGTAAGAAATTAAAAGCAAAGTTTACTCTTTTTTTTTCCTCTCCTCAAATACAAACCCATCTAACTTCCCAGGTTGGCTCTCTATTATATCACATGTATTATATTTTAGTAAATTTACATGGTTTCATAAACACTTAAAAATGAAATATTTTAGTTATTTTTTATACAAATAGTTTACATTTATAATAACAGAGAATAGTTCATATTATATAAATAAATAACTCTGATAAACCAGTGATATGATCTGGATGAATACATTTTTTTTTGTGGTCTTCACATTATTAAATATTATTTTTATAAGTATTTATTAGAAAAATTATTTTTCATCAAATTTTACTATTGTTTGCTATGGTTGAGTTGCTAAACTTTCATATTTTTTGTTTTAGTTAAACTTACATGTTTAAAGAAATTTTCCTAAATTAAAAATGCAACTTAAATACATCATTTTAATAACATAATGTGAAAACTATTTGGAAAATATCATGTTGTTTAAATTTGTAAATAATCTATAATACAATTTTAAAATCGTAAAAAAAAAATTATATTTTAAAAAAATAAATACAATTTAAAAAAATATGTACCAAAATAAAGTAGTGTAAATTTTAATTGTAATTGAGCAAGTCTAGAACAATACTGTACAAAATATTTTATTGACATAACACTTTTTATACACATTCATTGAGAAATTTCACAAATAAGAGACAAACATGTTCCAAATTTAATTGAAAATATTCACAATATGTACAAGAAAACATAATAAAAAATAAGTACAGTATTTTCCTCTTGTTAAAACAATAATTGTCAGCAGAAAATATTAACCTATAATAAGTCACTATCTTTCCATGGGTGGGAAACACCCAAAACAACAAACTATGCTTATAACCTCCTTCAAGCATACCGGGTAGTACCTCGACAACCACACACATGTGAACAGCCGTGATGGTGCACACTACTGCTGTTTTGTTCATATAAAATGTACATAATACATACTTCAAGTTCATTTTACATAGACCTTTAGCATTTTTACAATAAGTACTTTTATAAAACCACAATACAATTTCACATCTTTATCTAAGAAGCAAAATGTAATGTTTTTCTAGGTAATTGTTCACTTAACCTAAAATATATTTAAAAATAGCATTTCTTGACCAAGTCTTAATCAATCAATTTTGCTGGTATCGGTTTTTCAAAGCGATCCCGGTCCCAATTAGCTTGAATAATCAGGGTTCTACTGTACATTATACACGCCTTGCGCGCAAGTGATGTACATTCAATAGCACATGTTTCTCCAAATATGTGAAAGAATAGACAATAATAGTCAACAGCCTTTCAGACATATAAGATGAGTAAGCAAGTTAACAGTTAAGTCTTGTATTTATTCTTGCCTTCTATAATATTATTATTTATTTCTACACAGCTCAAATGTAACTAAACTTAAAGTTATTTTAAGATTAAATAACACAAAAAGTAATACATTTTTAAATATTTGCATAAGGATTAGGTACATTAGTCCCATGGCTTCTTTGGTGCTGTCTGACAGCTTTAAAAAGTATACCACACCAAATTACATATCCCTGCGCCAAACCAGATGATCTGCAAAAACATGTGTTTAGCAGATGTCCCTTCTGAAAGTCAAAATGTAGGTATATACCTAAATGTGGACTGTCAGAAGTCAGCTGTGAACTGTCAGTCAGCACCAAAGAAGCCATGGGGCTACTGTATCTGTGAATACACACATTTAAAGCTTTGAGTTGAGCTTTTTATAAACTCAAGGCGATAGTTTGATAGCGTTATAGACTTAGTAATTTCAAACAAACTGTAAAGAGTATTTCTGTGCCGTTTTATGTCTCTGCCGATGGCTGACTTATTGCTTACTTATATCTATTCTTGTCTGGATGTTGTTTGTAATATGTGACAAGCATGAAGTGGATATGAAAGTATATTGTGTATTGTAAATGTCAACAAGGGATCAAACTGATTGTTAAAGGGATTGGGTAGAAGGCATGAATAAAGAAGGTAAAAAAAAGGAGTTTCCTTTTTGAGCTGGTAGAACTTAGTGTAAAACTGTATCAAGTACATTTTGGTACATAAGTTACAGAGTACATCTTAAAAACTGCTGATGATGTTTCTTGATTGCCAAGGAGTTGATAAAAGGTTTTTAGTATTAAATTGAATGTTGATTAATTTTTCTGTCAATAATAATAAGAATATTATAATAATTTTATTATTAAGACTCAGACATTTATGAGATTAAAAATGGTGAAAGATACATGCAACAAGTATACACCTAACAATACCAATGTGTGACCTAAAAATTTATGTTAATAATAATGAATATTATTAAAAATATGCCTCGAATCAAAGAAGTAACTTGCAGTAAAATAAATCAGCCTGAAAAATCTTTAATAATTGTTGATCTGATAAATTTTTTGGAGCTTATCAATATTAATCAATAATACATACGTTAAAAGAACAATATTCATCCATTAGTACTAACATACTGTTCACCAAACTCTTTCACAGAACTTTTCAAATTCACACTTTAATTCCCTACATTTTGAGATGCGTAAAATCTGAACGGGTAGAATTTACATTGAACAGATTTTGTATTTCGCTGAATGAGTAAGTTACAAAATCACAGAAAAATTCTAAAGATAACCAGTAGAGCAGAACAATAATTGAGTGGGGTGAGGTGGAACAACTTCTTTTACAAGAGCTAAGCTACCTTAGTTCTTATTACCTGGGTTTCTCCAGACAAAGTAATTCTTTATCAGGTATAAACTACTTTAAGTTGTCAAGATTAGTGAATCTGTTTTGTGCTGTAAAATATTCACACAATAATTACAGCAATATAAAATGCTAAGTAAAAATTGTGTTTGAAAGAAAATAGAAATATGGCCTAAAATTGAAAGCTGCTCAAAATGTTTATAGTAATTCTTTAAGCATTAAACTCAAAGTGAAACAAAAAATATGGTATGACATAAACATCCAAGCCCTATTTGTTATGATTTATTTTAAAATTCAAAAATATGTTCTTTTGATTATAGTATTATGAATACTATTTTAATTTCAAATCTAATTTTTACTAAAAATATAAGAGCCTAAACTTGGTAAGTAGAATTTTATTTTCTTGATTACATTCTAAAATTAGATATTTATTTAATTCAATATTGACTCAAATAAATAAATTTGAGCTCACGGAGCCATATATATGTGCAAACAGGCAGAGACGCACGCACACACATGCACTAAATTAACAGAAAATATCCTTAATTCATATTTAAATAAATGATGCTCATGTTTTACAAACTAGCTATAAAATAATGACAAAGATTACAAATGATTTATCTGATTTTTTCAAGCAATATATTATAATATAATAACAAAATAAAAATGGAATGTAATACAATGAGAATATTAACAAATACTAAACATACCTTTAGCTTATTCAATGAACTGACATTTTAAAACACGAGAAAAATAATAAAAAATAAATAAAATAGTCTAGCAGGATAACATGACAAATATATTCTTGAGAATGAGAGAAATAATTGTGAGTAGGATGTGTTTTTAGATTTTCTACTATAGTCTAATATTGGCAAAAAAAAGTCTAAAATATTGTCTAATTGTGTTGTCCATGATTAACTTAAGTGATATTACCCACATAAGCAGGTATATAAATTAGGATTTAATCTCAATCAGGAGTACTGAAGGTTTTTTCTCATTTTATATCCACACAAATGTAAGTACATTTCCTCTAAAATTATACCTTCCTCATTCCTAACCCACTGCTGTAAATATGCAAATAGTCTGGTTATGTAGTAAGACACACACAAAATGTGTGTTTGTAATTAAAGTTTATTTAGTTATATCCAAAACTATATACAGTAAATCCTCTTATAACGTTGTGTTATGTTCCTGAGAAACGCAACTTTATAGAAAACAACTAATTAAACACTTAGCTGAATGTATGAATGTTATAACAAATGAAACTTTTTTTTTTAACATTTGGCTAATATTTGTATTTCTTATTATTCAGTTATGTTTATATTTTCTCTTATATTAATAATTTTTCCAGGGTCTGAACGACAAACATATTCATTCACCAAAGAAGATGAGGAAAACGGAGCCGGCCACAGGCTGGAAACATATGATGATGATGATGATGATGATGATGATGATGATGACATTCACAAAACTATAAAATATTGGTATTAAGGTTTGTAGCTATAATAAATATTTATAATAATTACTTATAAGACTAATTTGATTCTTACTTCCGAGATGCTTAAAATATACAACTAAAAAACTCATTCGTTTCATGCAAAGACAAGTATTTTATTCATGTTGGTAAATTAAGTTGTGATGTAAGTTTTCCAGTGGAATTTAAATTAAATCACGTTAACTCAAATCAATGAGTGAAATATCTACATACTTATGTTTAAGTTACTATATTACTGCACTAGTATCTAACTTATAATATAAAACAATTTTTGCTATATTATATTTTTAAACAAATTGTGCTTATTTCTAAAATATCAATAAATAATATTTACAAAAATAACTCCATATACAGTAAACTGAAGCCGAGGAAAAAGTTAGGAAGGTTCTGACATCATTCAAAATAATTTAAAGGGTTACATAATTTAAACTAATATTTGGGAGAAGGTACAGGAAAGGTGGATAGAAACATTTAAAAGGGGGACAAACACAATATGGCCATTATATTGAAAAGAAGAACACAGTTCACACTTTACACTGCTGCCAATGGACAAAGAGGTAATTGGATGTCTCTTAAAGAAAATAGATCGTCACCGCCCAATCCCCCGACCTAGGTTTCATTCTATCGGAACTCATCAGGGAGGATTGTGAAATGCGCAACGCAACTTCCTAAAAGAGAAAACCAAAGAACACAAAAGAGGAAAAAAAGGAAAATGGTAAAGAATAATAGAACACATAGATAGGAACAAATAAATAAAAGGTATAACAAAAAGGACAAACACAGGAAAAGGACATGGATGAGTTATATAATTTATACTAAGTAATTAGAAGCTAGAACAATTTTTTTTCAAAATATCTGTCAACAACACAATGCTCATTAAACATTTGTTTATTATTTATGTGATGTAGATAGACTACAAAGTGATATTTTTCAAATCTGTTATTGAATAAAATAAATAGGGCTCTGCGAGTACTCGTATCCCGAGCTCGCCGCTTAGGCTCGAGATCGAGTTCAAAAGTTTGGTAGGCTTGTAATTTTCAAGCTTCCGCTTGATGTACTTATAAAGCAATTTTTAAAACACAATAGTAAGCATAGTCTGTTTAATTGAGATAATATCGGCATTCCTAATTATAATTGATTCAGTTGCTTAACAAATGGTTAAAAATTAATTTCAATTTTCACATTAATAATGTGATAGAGCTTTAAAACCACTGTCGACATTAAATTTATTCAATATTGTCGTCCATTTTGAATTATACTTGATTGAAGTTGTTTTCTTGTATTGCCATGACAAAGCAATGAAAATAAAAATAGCTAAGAAGATTAATAAATAAATGAATGATTCTTTTTACTATTTTTACCTGGTCTCTTTCTAAAATAATAATTTATGTTAAATTAAAAATATCTTATATTATATATTTTCAAACTTAAGATATTTAAAACTTGTATTAATATGTTTAGCTACAAAACTAGCTCTAGTTTAGTAGCAATTTATTTATAGAATTATGTTGGTTAACCTGTTTAAAATCAATGTTGATCTTATTTTTTGCATACAAATTTTACCAAACTTATTTATATAAAAAAAGCATTTACTATTTCATATTGCTTGCTAGAAATATTATTTTTAATTTTAAAGTCTCAGAATCAACTTTTATAAGGATTAAAAGTTGAATTGAAGTAAATTTCTCAATAAAATAATGTCTAACAAGAGTCCGTACAACGCACATCTGCAACTGCGCATAAAAGAAAGGAAATGGAACAGAAGGCGTGATGGCGTGATAATGCACGATTACACTAAGGAATAATAAACAAAATATGAAACACTTCAAATTTCTTTGTTTATGATTCTTACATTTTCTTATAGGGTAAATTAAGTTACTGAAGCATATTTTGAGGAAATATTAGCTTATTAAAACGTCTATTTTATTAACTTTTTATCAAGACAGTATAGAAACACACTACAATAATGTAAAGTGATGGTGAAGGAAGCCAACCTTAAAGGATAGTTACGTTAGGCCTAGAGATAAACACACTTCTCTATTTCTTCTTACACTCCCCAATTCTTCAAATTTCCACAGTTGCACATTGTTTTGAATTTTCGGAAATATTTATTTTTCATATGAAGAGGACATCAATGAAAAAGTAATATTCCTGAAAATTCAAACTAATGCGCAACTGTGGAAGTTTTAAAGAAGTGGGAAGTGTAAAAGTGTAAGAAGACATAAAGAGAGAAGTGTGTTTGTTCCTAACTATCCTTTCAGGTTGGCTTCCTTCACCATCACTTACCTTACATCACTGTACAGTGTTTCTACACGAATGTGAAACCATTTTAATAATTTTTTATTAGATTTTTATTTGAGTGTTGTTTATTTTTTAAATTGTGTTTTATAATTGTTATTTCTAAGTTAAAAACCGATATTTAGATTGTTTAATTTTTTTTTCAAAAGTATTTACTCTTTATAAAAATGAATGTCATTTATATTTTAAGAACATGTGTTTTAATATACTTAAACATTTTAAAATTATTAATATACTCGAACTTAGGAGCTTTCAAAAATACTCGACTTAAGTTTGACTTGGATGAAAAAACCCAAGCTTGCAGACCCCTAAAAATAAAACAATAAAAAATTCTAGAGAAGTGTTACTTAATATAATACTTATTGCATTAAATTCTCATATAATTGAAAGGAGAAGTACATTCATTTTATAAATTAAAATTAGAATCTCACCACAAGGAGTAGTTTATCGTTAATAATTGCAAATAATAAAATGTGAAGCAAAAATATCAATCTTTTGAAGGGAGGATTTGAGCTGGAAATCTCAATTTACAATTTTTCATAAAAATAGAGAGTTAAAAATATCCGTTTGCTGGGTAGTTTTCACCGCTGAAATCCGAGGAAGTCTGTGAGGTGATCATTCCAGTCGAGCAGCCACTGCATCAACGGCGTCGGTTTCTTGTTGGAAGTCCCGGCGGGCTCCCCCGGCATGTATTCCTCGCCGCGAACACAAAAGTAGCTGCGGATGGGACTACGACACATGGGGCATCGGTCCACCTTGATGAAACAACTGGCACAAATGCAGGTGTGTCTACATGGCAGTAAGGCCCGTGACAAGGGGAAGTACTGGCACACCACGCACAGTTGTTCCTCTTGGGACAACTGAGGGACTGCGGCGGTGTTTGATTCATCCTCGTACGAGATCCCGGTCGCGAGGTACAATTGCTGCAATAACAGACCAAGCGTGAAGCGTTCTGAAGTCCTAGCTGTATGGTGAGCAGAACGCCACAACACTTAACACTTAATAGCAATATAGTGAGCAGCATGCTAAAAAACTTACACTTTAAGGATGTTCACGTTCAAGTTCCTTAAATCGTGGATTTGAATAGCACATTAATCTTTTATATTTTGATTAAATTTGAGTAAAGAATTCAATATAATTCAATAGATTGATGAAACTAATAAATTATTAACAGTGAACCATAAACAAGTTTCTAAAATGTCATTGTGAATCAGTAAAAGTGAATGATATTAATTTTCTTATATAAATTAGATAAAAAACATTGAGTAAAAACACATTAAAATGTGAGTCATATCACAACATACACATTGAAAATATAACACATTAAAAGTTAACATGAATTCATATATTGGAAAATCGTTAAACTTGGTATAATGTTAAATGAAGATATTATTAAGATTGAATAATTATAATAAGATTAACTGTAAGAACTGACAATTGATAATGTAATAAAAAAAAAATGCGTGCTGATACTTATTGAGCTAATGTTTGACTGAATGTGTTATGATATTTAATCATATTAGGTCTGCCCAGGGGAGTGTATGAGAGTGACTTCCAATAATCTGAGAGAATATATGGTCATCTCGTGAATGTGGGGAATGCCAGGCCTCCACCGTGGTCCGGATCCCACGTTAAACTGTAGGTCTTCCATTTCATCTCACAATCACCCTACCATTACACATTAGCGTAAGTGCGTATAACCTGAAGAGGTAGTAAGACGCGGTGCTAATAATAATAATAATAATAATAATAATAAATAATATATGGTTGATGTGAAAATTAAAGAGGAACCTTTCTACACCAGCCACAGCAGTGACCCTTTTTTTTTACAACAATGCTGTGTTTGGGTGCCCATTTATTGAGAATTAACTATTTAGAAAATGGCTGACTTTGACCTTTGAGGATGAGGTTTGAATGGGGGTATTTTTTACAACAATGTAATTTTTACTTCTAAATCCAAGCGTATATCAAACAATTTCCATTAATGTGAGAAAATAAAATTATTTTATTTGTCCTGTTGATTCTATAAACAAAAAAATACGATGGATGTTTTCACAGTTTTCATCTTATTTTAAAGGAAGTAATCAATAGTTTATTTTAGTAGCATGTCTAAGTTCAGGTTATACACACATGTACGTATTTTGTTAATGTGTTAGGGATGAGAAAGGTTGAATTTTTAAGGGAAATGTACCTGAATCTGCATGGAGGTATAGTGGAAGACCACCTTCCCTACACCCGGCCTGAGATTCGAAACCTAATCTTCCTGTTATAGGCAGTCAAGTGTATTGCAGGAGTGATGCCTTAGACCAAGCGCAACCGAAGCAGATCAATTAGTAGAAATAAGGGTGCATTTTATTGCTTGTGAAATTGTTAACGAAACTTAACTGAGAGATTATAGATATACTACAAAACCAATAACAGTTTCTAGACTATCAGAATGAAAACTCGGGGCCAGCTATAGGGTTGGGAACAAATTAGGCAAAAGGGGGACAAAAATGAGAGAAAGTTATTTTATTTTTAAAATCTATTTACTATCCTTGAAGTAAGGATAGTTCATGTCAAAAAGAGGTAATCCTTCAAAATGATGCATTTAGAATAGCAATCATATTTCTTAAAAATATATTTTGCTTAGTAAATACTATGATTTGGCTTTTAACGTGAGCATGTAGCTTTCATAATAGGTTTTTAATTTTAATTATATATAAAATATTAAAAATATTAAATGTTATCTTTATAAGATGACTGCATATGAGAAGTATACATTTGTACATAATATCAAAGATGTGATTCGAGGTTTCCCTTGGCAAGATTATATAATTTTAGTTTTAAAATTCAATGATTCAACGATCTTGAGTAGCTGAAGAAAATATCAAAAACAATCGATTCGAAAAAAAATATTGTGTTATGTTTTACATTACAGTATATTAAAAAATAAAATAAAAAGTTACTTTTGAATAGTGATAGGTAATTAGACTAATCAATAATTGATAAAACACAGTAGAATTTGAATTTATAACTTTAATCAATTAGATTTCGAGTTTAAAAGAGTTAAAATTGTCCCACATTTTAATTTTTAATGTCTTGAGAGAGGAGGATGTTTCATCAAAATGTTTATGACGAGTGTTGTACACACCTTGAGACAGGAAAGCTGCCCATTGGCCTGCTTCAGGTATTGCGCCAGTATGCTGGTAGGTAAAGTGCACACCAAGTCTTTGATGTGGATCACATTTATAAGCGCCACCTGTACACAAGTGGGACCATTTATCATTTAACTACTATTTATATTTTATATTATGTTGACCATTTTTTACAAGATTTGGTTTTGAATTTGAATTCAAGATAAAAATTTACAAATGTTAGATTCAAACCAAATATAAGCATTAAAAGTGTTTTATTTTTATTTTACTCGTAGTTAACACCTTAATTAATAAACAAGGATGAGTAAGATAATTTAGATTATGTGCAGCCTCTTTAACATGGCGAAGGGGTGGGAAAACCTAGTTAAGAATATGACATTTTATTATAAATTATATTTATTTGTCTTTTTATAAAATTCTCAACACAAGTTGATAGTTATTAGTGCCTGGAACTAAACTAAGAATTTACTCAAATCAATTACGAATCACCCGTTTTAAAACCATGGGAAGACTATGAAATTCAACAACACCAAGATCTAAATCAATCGTCTCTTATATGTGGTAGGGGCAAACATTTTTGATTAGGGATGGGCTTTTTAGAACACCAAATTCTCAAATCTACATGCATATTTGAGATTCGAGGATTAAAAAAAAGCTCAGATTTGAGATTAAAAAGAAACTTGGATTGGAAACGAAGAAAAAAATATTCATACCAATATTGATTATGCTAATCATTTTCTAGGATTCGAATTAGGGAACTGTAGGTAAAATGATGATTCATATGTTAGAAAATGTGTATTCGATCTACCTTTACTTTTTATTTAAGTAATCTTGTCTACTGAAGCCAAAGATTATAAAGGTTAACAAATTCATCAACAATAAAATTAATATTAAAATGTTTGCAATTACTAAATAGAAGGCTGTGGAGTAGATATTTTTTACTCCAAATTGAGTTTGAAAATAGTTTGATTGGAGTTGGAGTAATAAAGAGCAATATTTTTCCTTCACATATATCGTGGTGTTGAATTTCTTCAATAGATATATACATAATAAACACAAATATTTTAAAGAGTGATAATTAGACAAAAGGAAATATAGGAACCTTGTTTGCTAAGAAAGAATATAATAAAATTGAATCAAATTAATTAAACTTGAAATTTTAAAAATAAAATTGAAAATTTTGAGTTAATGAATTTTTCAAGTTTTGAGGAAAATGTTTGAGTCTAGTCCCAATAATTATTAAAAATTAACATCTATGATTATTTGCCCACCACTAGTTAAACAATGGTCAATCTTTCATTGCCGGTACAAAGTCGCAAGATAACTTGTAAGAAATCCATTCATTTTTTTTGGACATATCAAATAGTGATCAGAAAATATTATTTAGGAGAAAACTAATTCGGTGTTTAAGAAAAGTGTGTGCTTAGTTAGGGAAGTAACATGTCAATTGTCTTCAAACAATCAAATGAATTTTGAGTAAAAAATTAATCTTAAAATAATATCCAACATATGTATACAATAATCTAATAGATTTTCTACAGTGCAAAAAGGCCCAGTTAGCCAATGATGGAATATGTGTACCGTCTCATCAGGGTGTGTGGAACCCTGGTCGGTCCGCACCAGGAAGATGACCAGGGGATAGCAGAGTCGAGGTGGGGTCCCCAGATCCAGGGCTTGTTGGGGTAGGAACACTGTGAGCAGCTTGTCCCCATGGGGCTCTTTACTGAGAAAAACAAATCAACGAGTAAACCACACATGTTACTATGTGAGGGTTCTGATAGACAAGACAATAATGCACTCTTTTTTACTACCTCCTGGGGGCAAGGTATGTGTATATATTCTACTGTGTCTTACAATATGTTCAGGTTATTCACATTCATTATTAATTACAATAATGAATATAATGAATACATAC
>CABFOV010004784.1:31202-48999 GCA_902141375.1 Timema poppense | reverse complement strand
AGTTTCGGAGCCTATTCATTACAAACAAACAAACAAACAAAAAATCAAATCTTTCCTCTTTATAATATTAGTATGATAACTAGCACTGTCATTGAGGAATAATTCAAAATTACGTTATTAATAATACTAACAGACGAGGAAGGGTGGTTTGGATCCTCAAAACACCCAACCTCAGTACGGCCTTGAATCAAACAAAGTATTAAACGAAGAGTGGAAACAGGATTGTATCACTCGATTATTTTGGAACGTCAGGGCTGAACACTATCAAGACAAATTTGTGGACTATTATCTTCCAAGTCTTATTTGGTCATCTCGTCAAGGAAGGAAGAAATATTCTGCATGTGTTCGCCTCAAGTCCAGTGTAACGGTAAGGCTGCATCATCACTATCATTTACTAAAGTTGGGGGCTCCACGTCTTCACGAGTGTATAGTCGCATCCGTAACAAACAGGAGACAGACGTTCGCCAGCTTGTTGGACGCACTAAGGTGGTTGCACAGTCAAACGCGTGACAAACATGAGAACAAAGGTCGATCCAGCTTTCTGGGTCCCTTATGATGGATGTACGATTATATCCGCGAAAAACGAGACAAACGTTCATACCAGTTTGTTGGGTCCCCTACGCTGGCTGTAGGCGTGTACACTCTGATTCGTGACAGAAAAAAAACTCTTCAATAGGTTCCGGGAACGGTAGTATCACCTCCAATAGAGTTTGGTTTGAATCCTAATGGGGTGAAAAACTTTAAGGTACTATTATGCAAAAAAAAGGAGTTAAGAATGATAAACAATTACCTTATTATATGAACAGTTTAGGACGTTAATGTAGCCCACTCAGGCTATGCGCTTAAAAACCATTACAAAATTTGACCCATCCAGATTATAAGAATTTTACTACGCTAAAAAGTTCAGGATTATAGAATTGAGATGAAATGTACTCGCGTTTGCGTGGAATAAGAGTATTAAATCATTTAGGAAATTCATCCTCTGTACAGCCGGACAGAATTTAAACCATGACCATTGAGTCACCAGATAAACAGACTAAATGCACCTTAATTTTGGTAATTAAATACAGATAATAAGAAGTGGGGGGAAAAAATAAAATTATAAAAGTGGCATTAAATTAAATTATTTCCCACGGTCCTTGCCTCTCTTTTGTGCGAGAGCCAAGCCATATTGTACGCGCCACGGTCGTACGGAAACACCCACTAGCAGTAGCAGTAGCAGCAATCACGACACCACTTCGTCATTAATTACCAGTACCGGTTTTCTTCCTGGTCTAATTAAAGAAGAATTAACATGATAAGAAATCTCCCAATGTTCGAGGGAGATGAAGGGGGAAGAGGGCCTATAATTGCTGCGTCTGTTCTCCATGTAACCCAATGGAGGTCGTCATTATGGAGCAGGCAGCGACCAAGATTAGTCAATTATTTCTAGTCAGTAACTTTTGGCGTGTGCAGAGGTACAGAAGTATAAATGTGGCTGAGCGGTCAGTCACGATACTACTTTCTCCCAACGTAATACAAAAAAATAAACGCCCTACCCCGTGGCCATGAGGATGTGTAGATTATTTTAAGTTCTAAAAGACCCTTGTTCGAGTCTAGGTATTGGTGTATGTTGATTCCTTTTTGAGTAAAGACATAGAGGCCATAATTATTGGCAATCGCGTTAAATTATTCAATATGTTAAGTTATCAACTTTCGTATGAAGATCTAGCAGTATTTGAAAAATGCACATTCAACACCCCCTGAATAAACTAATAATATTTAGCACCGCGTCTTACTACCCGTTCGGGTTATACGCTCCCTGAATAAAAACTTCAAGCCATATTTTTTTTTAAAACCAATAGCTTGTTGGTAAGCGATACGTTCCAAGTGGATCATTTTATTTTATTTATTATTATTTAGCACCGCGTCTTACTACCCGTTAAGGTTATACGCTTTAAGTACTAATTACGCTAATGGATTAGGAATTGGGAAGGTTGAGTTAGAGGAAGTGAACCCGCATTTGCGTGGAGGAAGAGTGGAAAACCATTTAAGAAAAACTGCCCCCAATTCACCCGGCCGAGATTCGAACCTCGATCTCCTCGTCCTCAGCAGTCGAGCTCAACACGATTAACGCGTTAGCCAACTATGCCACCGAGGCGGGTCAAGTGGCTCTTAAAGCGTAATCGCACTTGACACAACTATATGTAAAGTACTGCGATTAGCCGCGTCCAACTAACCGTTCAGGTTAGACGCATATAATTAATTAGACTAATGCGGTAGAGGTGAAGAATTGTACCCACACTTGCGTGGAGGGAGGGGAAACAATTTAGGAATAACCACTCCAAAGGATATTAATATTTAGACCGCGCGCTCACTAGCATGGGTCCAAAGACGTGCATTTTTGTTTTTTTATCACCACCTCTTACTAATTGTTCAGGTTTTACGCTTATGTACCAATTACTTTAATGGTATTAAGGATTATTATTATTATTACTATTAGCATCGCGTCTTACTAACCGTTCGGGTGACATGCACTTACGCTAATGTGTAATGGTAGGGGGATTGTGAGATGAATTGGAGGACCTACAGTTTAACGTGGAATCCGAACCACGGTGGAGGCTTGGCACTCCCCACGTTCACAAGCTGTGATTAATACACGTCTTGTCAGAGGTGAAGGGTTTGGCAATCAGATAAATCTGTGCCAGGACCGAGGATTGAGCCTCGAACCCCCAGGACAAAATCTGACACCTTACCCCTAGATCACCTGGTCACCCGGTATTAAGGATGAGTAAGTTTATATATAGAGGAAGTATACCCGCATTTGTGTGTAAAGTGGAAAAACCACCCTCAATACACCCAACCAAGATTCAAACCTCACGCTACCCACCATCGGTAGTCTAGTATACTATGAGAGTAACTAGTGACTTAGACCATGCAGCCACTGAAGTGGGTAAGCACTTGTTCTGTTGAATAAATTTCTGGAGTAAATTTTCAAAAATCAATTAACTCAATCAATCAACTCTAATATAATTTGTTATTTGTATGAATAAAAACGTATATTTATTCATCATGAAAAACTTGTTAGAGCCATTTTCAAAAAAATTGCAATTAAAAAATATATTCATACAAAAATCACCCCTTAAATGAAGGGTTAGGGTAAAAACAAACTGTTTCGTGGTATAGCCCTATATTATCTAAATATCCGGTTTGAACAAAATCCATCCAACCGTTTTGGATACGTAGCCAGGGACAGACTGACAAGACAGACAAAAGACAGACATCATTATAAAATTAACTTCTTCGGGTTAGTGTTCACATAAAATGTTAAAATTCAGCGTAATTTTTAGATACAATTTTTTACGGTCCCAATACTTTCTCTTGATATGAGAACGTAAAAACACGTTATGCTAATAAGCCAATATTTAATTAGGCCATTAGCGTTTAACCCGGATAGGTAATAAGACGCGGTGCTAATTAAAAAATATATCACTCTAAAGCAGGTGCTGGAAACCTTTTTGGGCTCTAAATAATCTACTTGTGCGTTTATCAATATGTTCTCCAATATCACCCATCGTTTCTCCAATCTACTTTAGGTTGTTTTGTTGTCTATACATCTTATAATCAGGGTGTCTAGCAAATTATGTAAACCAAATTTCTTACTTTTTCATTACCTATACATAAATATTAATCACTAGTTTTTTAAGTGCCAAAAAAAAGGGTTTATTTTTAGTTTTCATTTAAAATTTCCTAACGTCTGATTTCTAAGATTTTATCATTTTGGAATTATGACATCAATGTCTTTGTAAATTTAACCTGATTTTGTTCAAAGTTTGTATTAAAAAAATACTATTCTTATCTGAATCATGAACTTTGTTTACAAAAATTCATACCCCGGAACCTAATGTCAAGAATTTTACATTACCTTCATGACCAAAATCTGATTTCATACTTTTTCATTACTTTCATGACCGGTAGACATTCTGTTTATTTATTCAATAAGTTGTGGATGTAGAGGATGCGAGAAAATGCAAGGGTTTTTGCAATTTTTTTAACAAAACTTTTTTTGGTCAAAATAAAATATTTCTTCAGTACAAACATAGAGTTTAATTTTTATTCTCATGGTGACCTCAACAATTCTTGAATGTCTGTCAAGGATGTCAAGTAATTTAATGAAAACTTTTCTCTTATTAGAAAATGTTTTCATCTAATACCGCTATGCTCATGTCAGATATTTAATAGCTGTGGATATCACTACGTATAAAAAATTAAACTCAATGTTTCTACTAGAGCGATATTTGATCTATTTTGGCAAAAAAAAGTTTTACTATAAAAACTGCAAAAACGATGCCCTTTAACTAGCATTTCCTACATTCCCACCTTAAAATCAATTTTCCTCAAATAATGAGATACTCATAGTTTTAGAAGAAGAAAAAGATATAATATACATTCATAAGAAACGGTTAGGTTTTCCTATAACATTACCGATTATGACCTATCAAGGTGGTTTTGGTCACACTAAAAATTATTTTGAAAGTACTTGAGATATTTGTAAGTTTAGAAGACTCAAAGATGGAATTTAAATGATGATGTAATATCACGTGACTGACAGAAAATTTCTACAAGATCAACCAGTTGCCAATCCAAATATTCATGGGTGAATGACTAATAGTATGGTCCAATTTATATAGAAATAATCTTTTAGAAAATACAAACATTGCTTATGACGGGGGAAATTGGGGTTAGAATACCGGTTGGGTTTACTAAGGACAGTGGGAGACCTGGTGGTCTAGGGGTAAGGTGTCAGACTTCCGTGCTGGCGGCCGGGGTTCAATCCTCGGTCCCGGCAAAGATTTATCTGATTACCAAACCCTTCCTTCACCTCTGACAAGACATCTTGTGAATGTGGGGAATGCCAGGCCTCCACCGTGGTTCGGATTCCACGTTAAACTGTAGGTCCTCTATTTCATCTCACAATCACCCTACCATTACACATTAGCGTAAGTGCGTATAACCCGAACGGGTAGTAAGACGCGGTGCTAATAATAATAATACTGAGGGCATTTTTTTTTCTAAATGAGTTTCCACTTTACACCCACGCAAATGGGGCTATATTTCCTCTTCGGTCAACCTTTCTTAACCCAAATACATTAACGTAATTAGTATGTGCTTACAAAAAACGGGTACTGAAAGAGATGACTATTAAAAAAAATTATAATCGCTATCAAAAGTGACTGCCGCAGTTCACATGACGTGACATATGCATTTGTGAGAGTAGATCTACTAACCTTCTATCTATTGTATAAGATTCTTTTTTATAAAGTAGCTTAATGAACACTGTGACAACTTGAAATCAATTCCATCCCCCCCATATCATGTTAGATCCATCAGAATGCTTTTAAAAGAAGCGTGCAGAGGTTAAAAGTTAAATCCTTCTAACAAATATTTCCCTTCTCTCATTGAAAACGAAGTTAGCCGCGCGCATAATTATTTTCAACAACACAGCTGTGGTCTCTTTTTTTGACTTCTTTCAAAGATTGAGGTTGGTGTCTCCCTTGTTATGAATATTTGTGTATGGAGAGTGTAAAATGTTAAAAGTTCATCTCATCATCTCATTACCATACGGCGGTGGTACACTCGCTGGTCTGAAGTGGTAGACGGACCACCTCTATGACCATTGGGCAACAGTGGTTTAAGTGACTCATATAATTTATGTTTATTCTTATTATCAACACTAATACCAAAACTGGATTTTAAGGTTGGATTATAAGGAACGCGAGATTAAGGCCAGTATTTTTGCGTTTTTTAAACAAAATATATATTTTTTGGCATAATAAATAAAATATTGAGTGTGGACAGTGCAGTTGGTAAGGATCACAATCCAATTTATAAATTAGTGGCATGAGTGCTAACCACTCCCTTAACCCTTATGATGAAATATTAAATAGATTTGAGTCATCCTCATTAAGGGTCAATAAGTGTCAGGAACGCAATACACTGGATTGTAGGTGATAAGGTCGTGGTTCGAATCTCGGCTGGGTAATCTGAGGGTGCAAATGTGGTCTTCAAAAAGGTGTGCATCGTTAGGCTACGCTAATTGTGTATGAGGATGGTATAATTGAGAAGAAATGTACCCGTGTATGCCTGGTGGGAGATTGGGAAACAATTTTGAGAAAACATATTCAGTTGTCCAACCAGGATTCAAAACCCGATTTCTCAGTTACCAGCAGTCCATCTACCATGCATGTAACGCCTAATACCATGCGACCACTGTTTCGGGTAGTGTAGTTAAATACGGATAGCTCGGGCGGTTAGGCAAATGATTTAGTTACAGATATTCTGTGTTGAACATAAGAGGGGGGGGGGGGCATTGATCGTCTTGCTTTACAAGTAATTCACTTTAGCACGCGTTTTAAACACTCACATTACACGGAGAAAGACAAAAAACCGCGAAGATTCCGCAAATAAATATTCAACGTATGTAAATGAGGAAGAACAGTGTCCTGACAAAGACAGAGATATTCTAGGGCAGAGATCAGGGAAACTGTAAAGAAAAGAAACGTCAGTGCAAGAGGCTGTGAATGTGTCTTGTTGTACAACTGGCTATTGTATTATTGTGTGAGCTGCTGTATGAGATGTTGACTTTTACGTTGCCCATTGTGATAACGTCTGGAGGGACTGAACGTTTGAGTAAATAACCTTATATCCCTTATATCCAACAAGTCATCAACATGTCAACCTTTTTTTTCCTGACCAAGCTCCTAACACAGCCCTCCCACCCTTATCAGAAGACTAATAATGGTCGTGAGCTCATGATGTAATGTTTCACTTTCAAGTGCTGGTCGGACTAAGGTCCTCTTTCTTTATGCTTTCTTTGCTTTTGACAAAATATCACTAATCTTACACACGAAATAAAAATTAGATGCGTATCATACAACCTTTCAACATTTCAGTTTAACAACAAAATCTGTATTAGTAGTCATTTTAGAGGTGTTCTACCTGAATTTTTCTGGATGGTGGGAAATAATTTAAGAAAAAACACCCTCAGTAGATCCGACAGGGATTTTAGCCCCAATCTTACCGTCCTCAAAACAGTCTAACAAGATAGTGAAGATAGTGATGCCTTGGCTTAGAACATTCAGCTACTGAAGTGAGTGCCTGAAGACAGGTGAAGTGTGTATACCAGGATATGCGTTGAAGGTAAACCAGGAGATGCATTAATGGTAAACTAGGAGTTGCGTTTAAGGTAGCCCTGGAGATGCGTTGAAGGTAGACCTGGAGATGCACTGAAGGTAAACTTGGAGATGCGTTGAAGGTAGCCCTGGATATTTATTGAAGGTAGACCTGGAGATACATTGAGGGTAAACCTGGAGATGCATTGAAGGTAAACTAGGAAATGCATTGAAGGTAGACCGGGAGATTTATTTAAGGTAAACAAGGAGATGCATACCTGGAGATGCATTGAAGGTAAACTAGGAAATGCATTGAAGGTAGACCGGGAGATTTATTTAAGGTAAACAAGGAGATGCATTGAGGGTAGACCTGGAGATGCATTGAAGGTAAACAAGGAGATGCATTGAGGGTAGACCTGGAGATGCATTGAAGGTAAACTAGGAAATGCATTGAAGGTAGACCGGGAGATTCAGTGAAGGTAAACTAGGAGATGCATTGAGGGTAGACCTGGAGATGTATTTAAGGTAAACTAGGAGATGCATTGAAGGTAGACCGGGAGATGCAGTGAAGGTAAACTAGGAGATGCATTGAGGGTAGACCTGGAGATGCATTGAAGGTAAACTAGGATTTGCGTTGAAGGTAGATCTAGAGATGCGTTGAAGGTAAACTAAGAGATACGTCGAAGGTAGACTTGGCCACTGAAGTATATTTTTTCTGTCTTAATGCAGATATATTTGATGTGATGTAAGATGTGGAACACGTAAAAAGAAATACGGCTAAAACTGGCATTTACGTACAATATTAAATAAGGGCCAGCAGACTTGACTAAGTTGATTTAGGAGTTTTGGGTTTGTATCTTGGCCGGATACATAGGGTAAGGGTGATTTTTTTCAAGTATTGATTTTTCATTCTCTCTCTCTGAGAAAATACTAATACTTATCCTAAGAACTCAATCACCTCAGTTTGTATACTTAGATATTGTAATTTGCACATTCAGAATCAGAAGTAAACACAAATAAAAGGTAGGCGCGCAGCTATGATTGGACCGACACACATAGGTTATATATTTTTTTACGAGACAAATAAAGGTGTATATATGTATATATATATGTATGTATATATATATTTATATATATTAAATCCGTCAAATTGTAAACCCATGTTTAAAAATTGATACAGTCCAATTTTCATGGGAAGGGCCTTATCATACAGCTAGAAAAATTATATAAGATATACTTTAATGAATCCAATCAAGTAATGTGATTCACAGCTGTCACTTATGATAGATAGTTTCAATATCTATAAAATAATGTTAATAATATTGTAAAAATATATGGTCAATGTTGACCGTATAAATTAATATGCATTTTCTAAATTGCCCTATCTATGAAAACTGTATTGTAGCTTCAGAACACACCCTTTGAGAACGAATTATTATTATTATTATTATTATTGTTGTTAGCACCGTGTCTTACTACCCGTTCGGGTTGTACGCACTTACGCTAATGTGTAATGGTAGGGAGATTGTGAGATAAATTGGAGGACCGACAGTTTTACGTGGAATCCGAACCACAGTGGTGGCCTGGCATTCCCCACATTCACAAGTTGTGATTAATAAACGTCTTGTCAGAGGTGAAGGTTGCCAATCAGATAAATCTGTGCCAGGACCGAGGATTGAACCCCGAACCCCCAGCACATAATTCTAACACCTTACCCCTAGACCACCAGGTCATCTCTTTAAGAAAGAAAGCAGATTTATAGTCAACTCAAGAAACCTTTAACGAAATATTACAAAAATAAATATACATCAACAAACATTAGCATAAAGGTGAATTTTCGGTATGTCGGTTAAGTTTATTCATGTGGAAAGCACACTTTAGAATATATATCAATCCAAGGAACTAGCGTCATGTTCCTCAGCGTTTTATAAAATCTTTATGAATGCCAATGAAAGATATGTGTTGTAGTCCAGCAGAACCTTGGAAAGAACCAAAGCTACTGTGGGCGTGTGTTTGGTCTCCCAGCACTCCACATGTTGTAAGTGTGTGTTAATTGACACACGTGACTTCTATTTCCAGTAACGAGTGAGTAAAAGGTGTGGGATTGTTATTCCTTTATGCTTGGGGCACAAGTTTCTAGGGTTTTGTTTTTATCACTCATAACGTAGTTGATGCTCATGTTACGTTTTTACAAAGCTATAGTTTCATTGAAACCTTAACAAATTTGAATCCGCTTCAATGACCGAATGGTCTTGTCACCACGCTAGTGCTAGACTGGCCTACTAATGACGGAGATATCAAGGTTCAAATCCCGGTTGGGTGTATTGAAGTTGTTTTTCTACATGTTTTCTCACTCTTCCTCTATTTAAATGTGGGTACACTTCATATATTCTGCTCTCCTCTTCACTAACACTTTAACCTATTTATTACAAATGCGTATAACCCCAACGGGTAGTAAAAGGTGATTTTAGTTTGTTAATTTTTTATTTATTTCTATCCCTCTAAGAGAAGTATTGTGATCGTCAAAAAAAATTAACTCAAGATTTTGATAAATTCCCCTTACCACCTAGAACTGAAAACATTGTTTTCACGGTGTCTTTTGTCTGTATTTATCTTAATTTATATCCAAAACTCTTTTAACAATTGGGATTAAACTTGAGCCTATCTAGAGTTTTATGAGGTCTCCTCGAGCATATTTTGAAATTATATCCAACCCTAAAATTAAGGATGGTTTATGAAAGGAGTAAAAAGAGAGAGAAAAACATTTTTTTAAATTGCTCTGAATTATATTAAATTTCATCCAGTATTTTTCGAGTAACTTTTGTCTTGGAAATCAGGAGTTGATTGTTAAGCTCTTTGGTTAACAGAGATGTTACTTTTTCCTCAATATGTCTGTTTTATCGTGTAAATTATTTCACCGTGCCTCAGTACCTATATGGATTATCGGCATACATTCATTATCACACCTTAATTGAATTGACACTATGAAATAATAATTTTAGAGGAAATTCTCTCGCGTTCCCGCGAGAGAAAAGCGGAAAACCATTTAGTAAAAGACACTATCAATACACCAAACAGATATTCGAACCCTGATCTCCCTCCCTTTCAACAAAAACCCAGTACAACATGAGATTGATCACTGATGTGGTCAAAACAAAAGTTATATTAATATTACGCCTATTAACAATTTACTTAAAATTATTCTAGTGCCTAATTCTTACTGTTAAAAATTATAGCTATATGAGAACAAAATTATTGAGTAAGCCCCTGGAACTTCATAAATGTACCAGAATTTGTCTGAAAATAGGTCGAGGAACATAACGTGGAGTAAAGATGAGCAAGATTGCTGATTAAGTGCACCAGTATTTGCCGGGAGATGTGGAAATATCTTATTATAAAGCACCCCTAATGATTTTTTTTATGGAATTATTTAATTTGCACTTAAAGCTTGGATGCCAATACAAGAGACGTTTACAAAACTGGCTGCTTAGATCTCCCTATTTTAGAGAACGCTTACTACACTTTCTGATTTAATCTTACTATATGGCATGTTTACTATAGGCCCACTTGCTGATTGAATCCCACTCTAAGGGACGTTTACCAATAGGCCTACTTGCCACTTGAATTCTATACGGAATGTTAATTGTAGGCCTATTTGCTGCTTGAATCCCACTCTAAGAGACGTTTACTATGGGCCTACTTACTGCTTAAACCCCTTTCTAAGGGACGTTTATCAATAGGCCTACTTGCTGCTTGAATCCTACTATATGGGACGCTTACTATAGGCCCATTTGCTTCTTGAACCCCACCACATTAAATGCTTACTATGGGCCTACTTACTGCTTGAATTCTAAGGGACGTTTACCAATAGGCCTACTTGCTGCTTGAATCCTACTACATGAGACGTTTACCATACTAGTTGTTTGGATTACCCCCACACCAGTGGGCACATGTATGAAGGTGTCGGTCTCGTATTGTATGGTTCGCTGGTGTTGGGGAGATTGCGGTTCGAATTCCGAACGGTGGTATGGAGTTCTTTTTTTCTTTCCTAAATGGCGCCTTTCTTTTCCACTAATTTGTTAATCCCTAACCTTTATATTAATTTGTTAATAGCCCTCGTGTTGTTCGTGTGACTAAAATAATAATCGCAATTATGAGCCCAGTGTCGGTCAGAGTTATCCTGGCTGAAGACACTCCCACGCAACCAAACACAAAAGATAGAGGCATTTTCTTTCATGACCCCCCTCTCTGATAATTTGTCTCCCTCCTGATCCCCTCCTGGTCAAGTGACGCTATCAATAAATCCCCATTACTAGCCGGGCCATTCATTATTGACCCCAGAACGAACAGAACAAAGACATACTTCCGACCAAGGAGGTTTGACAGCGGTCTGACCACACGGAACACCCCGCGCTCCATCTTCGTAAGGTGTAATGCGGTTAGTCAGGGTTTTAACAACCTTAGCGGTCTCGTCTTCTCTGGTTTTATCGGTTACGGAGAGATCGGGGTTAGTATCCCAACTGGGTGGGTTTTCTGAAATGTGTTATCACTCTTCCTTCACGTAAATGCTGGTATATTTCCTCTAAATTTAAACCTCATCCTTATCATGGTGATGTAAATAAACAAATAGCCCGAACGGATTTTAAAGAAGTGGATCATATAAAAAAAATCAAATTCTCCAAGGATTTTCATTTTTCATAATGAGGACCAATCATATTTTATCTGTTTTTACCAAGTGGTTTTCTAACCGCATTTACGGGGATAATATTATAGAATAGTAATATTATTATTATTAGCACCGCGTCTTACTACCCGTTTGGGTTATACGCACTTACGCTAATGTGTAATGGTAGGGTTATTGTGAGATGAAATGGAGGACCTACAGTTTAACGTGGATTCCGAACCACGGTGGAGGCCTGGCATTCCCCACATTCACAAGATGTCTTGTCAGAGGTGAAGGAAGGGTTTGGTAATCAGATAAATCTTTGCCGGGACCGAGGATTGAACTCCGGCCGCCAGCATAGAAGTCTGACACCTTACCCCTAGACCGCCAGGTCACCTAGAATAGTAATAATTTAGGTGTAATGAAAGGGAAAATGAGTTAAGGTCCGTACTTTACAGGTTTTTTTTTTTTGGCAACTAGCATTTTTTAAATTAAATAGTGCTTCAGTAGCTAAGTTTAATTTAGTTTTCTATACATATTAACGTCAGAAATTTTTGAATACTGGCCACGTGGATATCGTGGAATAGCCTATATGACCAGGATATTTTATTTTAATGTAAAATGGTTTTGTTCAAACTTCAAATACTATTATGATTATGACAAATACTAATTAATTGTTGAGACTACTACGTCGAAAAAGATTAACTGAAACATATACTAAAGCGATTTTTAATTCATTAAATTATTATTTTGTCTAAAAGTTTTTTGCTATAAAAAATACTGAACTCAGTTGAATAACCCTTCTACCACACCTTAATGCAGAAAATTTGAGAGTGTAGACTAATCAAAACTTAAATAAAAAATGTAAATATAAATGTGATAAACTTGAAAAGAATGCTATAATATTTTTTTTTAGATTAATTTTGTTTTGACACTATCGCTCACAAATATAATTCAAAACCAGGTTTATTTTAATTATTATTTGTCTACATTTAAAAACAGATATTAGATTTGAAATTCTTGCACACGCTCATTTACGTTTAGTGAAAAGTAGACAATTAGGTGGTTATGCACAATTTCAAAGTTGACGTATGAATACCATAGATAGTACCTATCGTCTCAAGAGTCATAAAACATATAAGGAACAAGAAAAATTCAAGAAAAATTAAAAAAAAAAATATAGAAAACTGCTTGAATTATTAAAAGTTGCTTGATTATGTTGGATACAAAACCTCTATCACCGTTTTAATTGGTAAACATAAACCTTGGTTTCAATGGTAAACAATTTAACTTGAAACACTTTCAAAGATTATAGCCTACATAGGGCATAAAATGGATACTTTAAGGAATGTGAAAACAGATGTTCAATAAGCTAAATAAAGAATAAAATGAAACTTTTAGCATTCAATTACATTATTTATTGTATGGATCATGGCTTTAAATCCATACGGTAAGTGTAAAACCATTTACATTTTTCTGCGTGCTAGCAACCAGGAAATTGTTATTTTTATAGTCCCAGTACCACACCTCGAGGTTATGGAGAAATAGGGCCTTCCCGTATAAATTATTTTTATTCATTTGAGGTATTTAACGTGCACTTTCGGAACTTACATATATCAGCGTACGTGACTTTCTATGAGCGAGAGTGAAAAGGTATACCTATTTTGCCATAAAAATATCTTAATACACCGTTTAGGGTTATTTTACATTTTTCCCCGTTGTGATTCGAATATAAAATATTATTTATTAATTTTTATTATTGAAAACAAACCCCACAAATATGTCTTGTTATTTCAATACAAATAAACCTGTAGTTGTATTATGGTATTTTCATTTAAATTTTAATAAGTCAGATATAATATATAACCCGTCCGGGCTATAGGTATAAAAAAAATTAAATATAAATATCAGTTATGAAAGGGTAAATATAGCACAATATTACTATTATTAGCACCGTGTCTTACTACCCATTCGGGTTATACGCACTTACACTAATGTGTAATTGTAGGGTGATTGTGAGATGAAATGGAGGGCCTACAGTTTAACGTGGAATCCGAACCATGGTGGAGGCCTGGCATTCCCCACATTCACAAGATGTCTTGTCAGAGGTGAAGGCGGGGTTTGGTAATCAGATAAATCTGTGCCGGGACCGAGGATTGAACCCCGGCCGCCAGCACAGAAGTCTGACACCTTACCCCTAGACCGCCAGGTCACCTACTCTAGCACAATAGTAAGAGTATTGCAATCGTAAAAGTATCGATACCAAATATGCTCAGTAAACAATTTATTGGTAAACTTAACCATCTCAATGGATATGTGGACTTAAATTTTAGGTTCGTCTAGTCTTGTTTTTCGGTGATGAGATTGGGGCTCGAATACTGGCTGAATGTATCGAGAATGTTTATTTCCTTTTCCTGGATAATTTCTCTCTTCTTTCATGGAAAATTCGGGGAACTTTCTTCTAAATTTTTTTTTCTCGTCTCTTACCCTATTAACTTAATTAAATGTATACACTCCAGATGGATAGTAAGATTTGGGATATATATATATATATATGTCGACTTCATAATTTAACCTATGGAAAATTGAAACTGTCAACCCCTTTGGTATTGTGGCCAGCAAACAATCGGAAGACTAAGGGGTAGGCTTAGGTTAGGTCATGCCTAATTAGCCTGTTTTAAAAGTGCTCGAAAGTACTCGTTAAATCACACATACAATCGGGACCTATTACCCTCAACACTTAATTTCCTCTTCTTCCCCCCCGGCCTCCCCCCCCCCCTTCACAACAACACCGAGCAAGGTTGGCCTATTATATAGGTTACTCTTGTTTTTTGGTCTCCTATTACACGCTCTATTATGTCTCTACGTGCCATAGCACCGACGATGATGATGATGATCATCATCATGGAAGTAGTGAGTGCCTGTAATTATCTTCACACGTCACTGAGCATTGCAACACACGAGAGCTCTAAAAAAAATATATATCATCTTGTCCACGTCAATGCGAAGAAGACTTACGTCCATTGCAATGGTCGTTGTCACTATTCGCTGGTGCAAATAATATAATTTTCATAATCGTTTTTTATGTAAATACTTTTTAGTGAGCTGCAAAACACTCGTTGTCTATAGTCAACTTCGTTACGTAAGGGCTGAATTTGGACATGAGCGAGATTTAAAAAAAATAATTCTAGTCTCTCTATCTTATTCTCGTTTTCTCCTTCTTTCTCTATTTATTTCTCTCTCTCTCTCGTCGACATCTGAAGGTGAATATTTTTAGTCAAGCGCAAGGTTATTTATTGCACGGTAATATTTCAAGTTATTTAGATCAATAGTAATTCTAGTTATTATGCAAGAAGGTGGATTTGTACAAAATAAATTAGGCCTATTATTTGTATAGATTTCTTCTACAATATACACTATTTATTTTCTTGCGAGTGTTATTTTGATTTACAGTGAAAACTCGTCTATCCCGCCTAACTAGGAGCAGATCTTATACAGATTAGTGAAAATCTGGAGAGTGTAAATTATAAAAAAGAAATGCACTAAAACAATAGATATGACTTTACAACTTGCCATTTATTTTCATAATAACAAATTATAAAATATTTTAAATATGTTACAACCAATATTCACTCATAAAATAATGAGTGAAAATTCAGTTGGATTAAACTGGGAATCAGGATCAACGAGAGTCGGATAAACGAGGTTTCAATGTAATATCTAACGTCTAAACTATACACACATACATAATCCATGAACCTGACTTACAAACTAGATCTACCTAGGATAATATATCTACCCGTCCGGGCTATCTGTATATTTACGCTAATATAGGATAATTATGAAGGTAGAGCTTTATATAAAATGTGCCCTCGCTCGAGTATGAAAAATGAAACAATTTAGAACACCCGTCCGGGATTCAAATCCCAACCTTCCTATCAATGGCAAATCAGAACACAAGACGATATTGATGCCTTAGTAATCGGGGCCATCGATGCGAGTCCATCGCATCAATATGTAGATTACTAATTTAATAGCAAGACTATCCCATATTATTATTATTATTATCACCACGTCTTACTACCCGTTCGGTCTATACGCACTTACGCTAATGTGTAATGGTAGGGTGATTGTGAGATGAAATGGAGGACATACAAACGTGGAATCCAAACCACGGCGAGGGCCTGGCATTCCTCTCATTCTGTGATTAATACACGTCTTGTTAGAGGTGAAGAAGAGGTTTGGCAATCAGATAAATCTGTATCAGGACCGAGGATTAAACACCAGAACTCCGGTACAGAATTCTGATACCTTACCCTTAGACCACCAGGTCACCATTAACCCGTACTAAATGGTAAATATCCTCAACATCTTCGTCTAAAAATGATTAAAGGTTCTTGGTACTTGTGGTTAACTACATTAACTAAGGGAAAGGAATAACCTTAGAAATATGAGTTTTATTTAATTAGTTTTTATAGCTTTACAAATATTTTCACTCGTATAGGCAGTTTGGTTCAATCATTGATGGAGGATTAAGGTTTAGAATCACTGCAGGATGTAATGAAAGTGTTTTCTTTTCCTTTATTTAAATTGTAATTTCACCTCTGACAAGACATCTTGTGAATGTGAGGAATGCCAGGTCTCCACCGTGGTTCGGATTCCACGTTAAACTGTAGGTCCTTCATTTCATCTCACAATCACCCTACCATTACACATTAGCGTAAGTGCGTATAACCCGAACGGGTAGTAAGACGCGGTGCTAATAATAATAATAAATTGTAATTATATTACTCATTTCTACCACGTAAGCGCAATTAATAAAAAATATGCATTCAGCCTAAAGAGGTAGGCCTAGTTATTTGCGGTGAAATCAAAATTACTTTAAAATGGTAATCTCTTATTAGTTTCTGTTTATTACAAATAATAGGTACAGCTAGCATTGACTTTATTTATTATACATAGGCCGATATTTATGTATAGTTTTGGTTTGAAAATGTCTTATCTTGTGCGAGATGCCATTTTACACCCCCCAAAACCTAACGTAGACTTTAGTTGGTCTCGATCTGACGTAGTGACTTACAGTAGTTAATAACATGCCAAAATAGACATAATAGAGGTGCCACCTTTAATAAACAAACCTTTATGTGATATCTTGGCCAAGTTTTCACATGACCTATGTTTCCGATAGTACAGGTCACGTCAGTAACTATACATCGGTCTGTGATCACAGAGACTTCAGCTTGAACTGTTATCTGTATGACATGTCACACGCCCATGAAATACATGAACCACGTGACCTAATTATCACTTTAGTCGCGACAGGCGCCTGGTCAGAGACACTCTTTTAGCTGGTACGTTTATACACCGCGTGATACCACAGACTATTGTCGGCAATTTTTTTTCTTTGCATTTTAGAACTCGTTCGGGCTATCCGTCTAGTTACATTAATTGAGCGGCAATGGGGAAGGTATAGTAACTTAGAGGAAATGTTACATGGCATAAATATGGTTTACCCGACGAGGAATCCAAACCCCGATCACCCCGTCGTCGGCATTCCAGTCTATTGAGAAAGCTACGCCTTAAAAATATTCAATCACTGAAAATGGTCTCCATTTGTCGATACTTATTAACACGCATCGGCGGTAACATGGTCTAAGGCGTCACCCTCTCAACTTAATGAATTTTTTATGAGGTAGAGGTTCTAATTGCGGTCGTTCAACTTATACGAGAGTGTTTCACCTAAATGGCTGTTTACTCTTCCTGCACGCAAGTGTGGCTACATTTCCTCTAAATTATACCTTTCTAACCTCTACCTCATCATGGTTGTTAATAAATATATACGTATAAACTAAAAAGCTAATGAAATGCGTTTAAAAAAACATTAAAAAAATGTTACCGAGGACAATACCAAAAACGTTATTAGATATAGTCAGTTCAGTTGAGGTTCAAATTACAACCGGGTGTATCAAAGGTGCCCCGTGCC
>CABFOV010004784.1:0-31154 GCA_902141375.1 Timema poppense | reverse complement strand
CCTTTTCCTGTAACGCAAGTGCGAATACTTTTCTCCCAACTGTACCTCTCTCATCCTTAGATTATTAGTGTAATTAAATGTGGATAGCCCAGCCAGGTATTTAAACACAAAACACTAAAATAAAAACCGCAAACGCTGACGACACTTGAGAGCTATAACCGGGTCAAGAAACGGGATAAGGTACAGCCATACGTAGTACGAGTTTGTGGTTTGGGGGGCGCATGAGATGTGTGATGTAGATAGAAGAGGGCTCATTATCTCGCTATTTGCGGTCATACGTGGTTATATTGGAACCCATTCTAGGCATCACAAGAGTTTGTGTACGTAAGGAGGAGGGAAGGGGGCCCGACAATAGCGCTCCGCGGCTTGGGCACCATTCCACGAATATTCTTCCTCTTTGTATCTTATTAGTAGACGTTATGTCTAAAAAGTTTGTACTGATATAAAGATACCGATTTCTTTACTCTTTTCAAAAATCAGAAGATAAGTATCGATACCGTACTCTTATTGAACGGACAGTATCGATACTCGTATCGAAAGAAAGTTATTTATAAAGTACTCATATTGAAATAAAAGTATCGTTACCTTACTCGTATCAAAGAAAAAAAATAGATAAAAGTACTCGTATCGAAATAAAAGTATCGTTATCTTACTCGTGTTGAAAGAAAAGAACCGATAAATTATTCGTATCTAAATAAAAGTATCGTTACCTTACTCGTATCGAAGAAAAATTATTGATATAATATTCGTATTGGATGAATTATTTAATAAACTCGATTAAAAATTCGCGTCTTACCGCTCTTGTAGTATTATCCATATCTGTCAAAAGCAAATCTAAGGACATACAATGAATTATAATGAAAACCAGTGGCTTATTAGTTTACTTTTTGGGGAGGGGTGGAGTTCTAACCCTAAAATTAACTTGTGCCACCCCTATAAAGGTAATTAGCCTTGAGTAGGCCCCTTGATAGAGTACGCTGCTTACAGTAGTGTCTAGCAAATTTTCATGGCAATTTTATCGGAAACAGCTTTGATTTAAACTAAATGATCAGAGTCCTCAAACAGGTATTTATGGCACGCATCTCTGTTTTTAAAGGGGACTGTTAGCCCTCAAGCCCTCCGCGTGCCTACGCCCCTGATAAAAACAAAACAATTCCAACACTCCCTGGAGGATGAAAAACCACCTCTATTGCATCCATTTTAAATTCGAACCTTGGCCTCCTGATTTGAATACCGGCCTAGTGGAATCCGCCCAAAACATTGGAAGGATAATTAATGTTATCAAAAATTAAGGAAAGGAACAATAAATGCTCCGAATTAAAAGAAATGGGTTTTCCACTCGCATAATCAATAAATGAGCATATAAAACATTCCCAAAAAGGCACAAATTATTAAACAAGGCAATTATTAATGTTTAAGTCAGTAAAAACTAAAACCTAGCATGAATAAACAAATTACATTATATTATAAAATAACATAACTTAAAACACTTTTTTTTTACTTGATTCTCTTACTTCTTAATATTAAGTTTCGAGATCTGAGCTTGAGTGTTATAGATAGGCTCAAATCAAATTTTGTTATTTCATACGTTTTTTTTTTTTAGCACCGCGTCTTACTACCCGTTCGGGTTATACGCTTTAAGTACTAATTACTCTAATGGATTAGGAATTGGGAAAGTTGATTTAGAGGAAGTGAACCCGCATTTGCGTGGAGGAAGAGTGGAAAACCATTTAGGAAAAACCACCCCCAATTCACCCGACCGAGATTCGAACCTCGATCTCCCCGTCCTCAGCGGTTGAGCTCATCGCGACAAGCGCGTTAGCCAACTACGCCACCGAGGCTGGTCATACGTTTGTTGAAAAACATAGCTTAAGTATCCAACATTACGATATAAATGATATTAAATTTTAATTGTCAGAAATTATGTTTCCTCTTTCCGCTTTGCCTCGCGATACGGTACGTCACAATGAATGAGTGCGTGATATATTTTTGTTTTATATGAAAACCAATAATAAATACACTGTTAATGTTATTTTTCATTAAATTCTTTATGTGCTTTACGTCTTAATACTCATCCGAGCTATCCGCATGCTTATACTAATAGGGTGGGGATAAATATTGTGAAGTTAAAGGAAATGTATCCAAATTTGAGTAATGGGAGAGTGGGGAAACTATTTAGGGAAAAATATATCATAGATTTGAACCCCGACCTTACCAACACAGGCAAACCAGACAAGATGAGACTGATGCCTCTGCCTACGTTCCCATTTGGGATAGTAACGTTTTAGTAATTATATTCAAGTGACCACGTTCTTTTTGGTATCAGCTTGTCCGGATTAATTAATATTATTACTAAGTGCAGCTGTTTGTATTTTTTTCCGTCGCTCACTTATTCACTTTCAAATAAAGTTAAGTGAACTATTTATATTTTAGGTAATTATTTCACTGTAAATGATAGTACAAGAATTGGTTTTTAAATATATACGATAAAACTGGAAAATCTGGTTATATAAATCATTTAAAATTAATCGTGGTTGGGGTAGCAATTAAAAGAAGATGATCTGTCTGCCAAGTAATCATATTAGTATGAACCTAAAATTGATTGACAGGGGACGCAGTAGCTGATGTATGATTATCTATAATTGATTCAATTAATGGCTAGTTATTATTGTACGCCGTAACGAACAACCAGTATAAAACGGGAGACAAGACTGTATTGCACACAGGCGGCACTTGTCGAAACAATAATAGGTATTATATTCATTAACGGAAATTAGCGGTCACCTCATCGACAGGCGAGAGATATGTCGTTTCGACGCTACACAATATGACGCTTGTGTGAAACTATCATCGTTGCGTTATTTATACAATTCAATTTTTTATAGGAAAATACAAACATAATTTTCTGCGGCCAACAATAATATCATTTTACTATAATATTAGTGTTATTTCATAGGTATTGGTAATATCTAACAAAAGTGACAGATGCAGATCATATAACCTGATGTATGAATATGTGAAAGTAGATCTATTAACTTTTTCTGGCTAACGCCCTACTCTCGTGTTGGAATAGACTGCCGAAGACGGGGAGATCGAAATTCGATCCCAATCTGGTGCACTAAAGGTGGTTTCCCACTTTATCTCCACGCAAATATGGGTGCACTTCTTCTCAATTAAACCTCCCTAACCCATTAGTTTAAATATTACATAGGTGTATAACACAGACTGGTAGTTAAACGCGGTGCTAAAAATAACATTTTCAGCTGTCAGATAAACAACACCAAGGCTCTTTCTATGAAAATTGAACGGTATTCTGACTGCCTTAACACGAACATAGTTACAAAATATGTACCTTAAAGAGCTCAAAATTGTCACAACCTGTCATGTTGAAGAGCACATAAGCTATCTTACCATTTGTATAAATGAAAGTATTTTTGGTATCTTTTTGAGCTCGAAGAGTGGACAACCATTTTAGAAAAACCACCCTCAGTACACCTGACCGAGATTCGAACCTTGATATCCCCGTCATCGGCAGTTTGGTTTACTGTGAGAGTAACGCCTTAGACCGTGCGGCCACCAAGGTGAATAAATTATACTTTTAAAACAAAATTTCGGGCGGAATGGATTACACATTTTTGGATTGAACTATAATGGAAAACCATGAGATAATAAATAAAACTTTGAAATGTTTTTCACGCGTTCTACAACTTTTTTTTTTTTAACATCCGCGTCTTACTAACCGTTCGGGCTATAAGCTTATGTACTATTAATCACGCTAATGGTTTTATGGGTTAGGAAGGTTATATTAATAGGAAATGCGTGTTTCCAAATGGTGCGGCCGCACACTGCATGGAACATGATCGAACAAAACAATAACACACGTTTACACAAATCACCCGTCCTCCTTGCTCCTATGTTTCATGGAACATTTTTCATTGCGCACGCGCTAACATCTTTTTTACTAATCTGGAGGGTGGAGTGTCTAAGGTTAGTTGGTTGTCGAAGCTAGTTTTGCTAGTTTTTTCTTGTGTAGTAGCATCATGTCAGTACAAAGCGGAAGGAAGACGATGTAGGCCTATTTACCGCCGAGCTAGATGTGGGAAAAAAGAATCGTATTTGTGCAGGATAGGCCTGCATTGTACTATTTTAATAAAGACAATCGCGCAGTTCTTATTCGTCCTTTTTTATAAACAATGGGCGAGCCTAGCTACTTATATAGAGTTCCTCTTCTTCATGAAGCATCACCAACACACTCACAAAAACAAAGCTACTTAATCACTCCCCCCTCATCAGTAACGAATAGCCGACAGAAAGTATGGGAGAAGAACATATTTCATCGTGTTATGTTCCATCATGTTCCATCATGTTCCATGATCAAAACTACCTTCACTCAAATTTGTTTCATGACACAAAAACATTTTTGTTACATCGTGTGTTAACACAAAATGTTCAATACACTGTGCACTCAGCATTATACTCACGCATGTGGTTCCAAGATGCTTCCAAGCGAATTTTGTTGTATTTCCTCCAAATTCTATCTTCTCAATAATAATAATAATAATAATACTTAGCACCGCGTCTTACTACCCGTTCAGGTTATACGCTTTAAGTACTAATTACTCAAATGGATTAGGAATTGGGGAGGTTTAATTAGAGGAAGTGAACCCGCATTTGCGTGGAGGGAGAGTGGAAAACCATTTAGGAACCCCCCCCCCCCAGTTCACCCGACCGAGATTCTAACCTCGATCTCCCCGTCCTCGGCGGTCGAGCTCAACACGACAAGCGCGTTAGCCAACTACGCCACCGAGGCGGGTCTCTATCTTCACAACTTGTCTCTTTAGTTTAGATAGTACCTTGTAAATAATCAGTCCTTTAGTCAAACACATCTGTCAGTCTACTAATAAATAATAATACCTCAACCATCAACATTACTAGGCCTTATATTATTATTACTACGAATATCGTGTCGTGGAATGTTGCCAGGGTAGGCAGAGATTGTTAAATTTGATCAATCACATATAGGCTCTGCTCTACACCCCTCATATAGGAAATTATTTGCATTAATATCTAAGCCAATAAATGTTCTGAGTGATGAGAACATATCTCAAGGACAGTTTAAACAAACTACTTTATGTTACCCGCCTCGGTGGCGTAGTTTGCTAACGCGCTTGTCGTGTAGAGCTCGACTGCTGAGGACGGGGAGATCGAAGTTCGAATCTCGGTCGGGTGAACTGAGGGTGGTTTTCCACTCTCCCTCCACGCAAATGCGGGTTCACTTCCTCTAATTCAACCTTCCTAATCCATTAGCGTATAACCCGAACGTATAGTAAGACGCGGTGCTAATTAATATTAATATTATATTAATATTTTATGTTTACCCTAGCAACCCTCCACGCTACGTCGCTGATTCATATTAATCTTTTAAACCATTCCTCTCACCATCCTACTACTAATAATACTAATAATAATTTGAGAAAATACATTAACATGTGATAAAATAGCACCCATTTTTTTAATCGGTATTAGTGTTCATTTTCACGTTTAGGTCTCAAAGTCCATTATTTCGTTTCACCTTTTAAATTATCAATAAATGCGATTGAAATTGCTTTATTTGTTTGATACACATAGTTTATCAAGTCCGTATGTTTTATTCTAATTACTAAGCCTGTGATTATTTTAACCTTATAGGCCTAACCCGTCACCCTAAAACTAATTACATGTTGGTTATTGATATACTCAGAAGCACCATTGTGTTTATCTGCACAGTAAAATTTTTAATGCGCAATTAATTGTATTAATATGTTTTACATCACATATCACGGCTTGTACAGTAATTTGCTTCTAACAAATTGGTAGGGTATATAGGCCTACCTAATGTTGGATAGCATAATGTTCACATTTCGTTCAAAAGTACTGCCTTATTATTATTATTAATCTTATGTATGGTGACAGCCTACATTTGCAACTCGATGGAACAATACTATTCTACAAAGTTAACTTTTTTTATGAACTTAAAAAAATATCTTCCCATCTTGGACAGTCTAGTCCAACACGAGGGTAGCGCGCTGGAATATGTGGCCACCGAAGCGGGTATTAGAATAATAAAAGCTAAAATGTGATTCTCTTAGCCTAAAGGGGTTGTAAGATTTGATTATTTTACGTATAATTTCAATTATTAATATAATATATCATATAGGCCTAATATGTAGGTATAAAATATTGTGTACCACGTCTTACTATCCATTCGGGACATCTGGACACACTAATGTGATAGGGATGAGAAAGCGTAAACTAAGAGAAAATGTACTATCGTATGAGTGGTAGAAGAGTGAAAAACTATTTATAAAAAACTATCCTCAGTGTAACCGTCTAGGATTTGAATCCTAGCCTCCCTGTCAATGTTAAACCAACGTGTCTATTGATGCGAGTTGTATACACAGTTAATATAATAATTTTAATGTGACAAAAGGCAATAGGTCCCAAATGTCTAGTTTTTATCTGACCCTTCTACTCCAAAGATGCGGTAGTGAAAGTATTAGTAATTATTTAATAAATACATTTTACATTAAATGTACCATATCTACTGGTACGGCCAGACTGGACGAGCGACTAAAATTTAAAATAGAACACATTGGTTGTAATGAGAGGTGGCCAGACTGGAGCCAGCGACCACATTTGAAAGATAGAACTGGTTCTATTTTCAAAGCGCGCGCGCTCGAGCCGGAACAGTCTAGTTCACAGGCGCTGGGCAATATTATTGTATGTTGGTACATTTAGTGCTAGGAAAACTTCTCAATTTGACATGATATTTTACTTTTGTATAATTATCGATAAGCTTAGCAAACTTGCTACTAACGGCCTAATTTAATTGGTAGGACCATAAATTATATATAGGTAAAAGTGATACGTTAAAATACTTCAAAGGTATAATCAAAGTAGGCTTTTACAGATAATAATCACCATTAGCGTGGAGAGGGTATGGGAAAACCATAAGAATAAACCACTTGGCATAAGCCACCCAGAGTTCAAAGAGCCAAGATTTTAACCTTTGCCTCCTCTTCAACATTTATCGAACGCTATCTGCTAATCCCGCGCTCACTCGCTCGCCAGTTTGGCCACGCAGTTGCTCACTACGGTGCGGTGAACGCGTGGTGTAAATATTCAGCTAATCTAGTCTGATTTTCTGCTGATGCTGAGGTACGGGTGTTCGAAGCCCAACTGGTTTACTGATGGGGATTTTCTAGAAATGGCTTTTCCCTTCACAGTTCAATGTGGAATTATTAAAAAATAAAATTACACCTTTATCATTTCTATCTTAATATCGCAATTAAAAATGCGTATTATCCAAACGTAAAGTAAGGCCTGTCAAAAAAAAAATCTGAATAGTCCACGATAATAGTCCTTGGTTAAAACTAATAAATAATGAGGTAATATTTAACACAATTAAATAATAAAAGCTGTTTAACTTAACAAACTGATGTGACTTTATATTTTAATTGACTCTAATATGTTTTAAAAAAATAAACAACTTCTGGATTCTATTCCAGCAAGAGTCTCAAAACTTTAAACTATACTATCAAAAAGGTTATAAAACACACACCTCCTTTAATAAAACCTATGTGAATCATCTCTAATACCCATCATGTTTTGTTTTTTTAAAGGTCGGTATGTGCCCTAAGCTTCCTTTCTGCACCTCTCTTTTGTCAGAGGAATGTAACGATGATCCTTTTCATATTGAGACCTATAAAAAAAAAAGGAAAGACGAGAGCAACGTAGAAAAAAAGCAGTCCTTATACAACACCCGGGTTAGTAAGTTTACACCACGTATAAAAACAAGTGACATGTTTTTACAACGTGTATAAAAACAAGTAACATGTTTTTTACACCATGTATAGAAACAAGTGACATATTTTTACAAAAATATACATACATTAATTTAATTGTCGGTAAACTTTTAAAAAATAACTGGTACTGTAATCAAATAAAACTCTTCCAACCCCTTCATTTTTGACCCCTGTTGTTAAAACTTGCCTACTTTTTGTTTTCAAAACTGTGTGTACCACAACTGATGTAAACTCTGCATCTGTCGCTCGCGGTTTGACGCGTGTCTAAAAAAAAAATAAAGAAAGTTTTTAGTGTCCCCCTCTCCCTTTCCTTTGCTTTTAGGTCCCTGCCACACGTGTCTATGATGAGAGGAATACTTGCTCCCAGCCTCCCTCGTGTCGGTCCATACAATGACTAGGTTAACTTGGTGGGTTCACACAATATTTCCTATTGTATTGTACGAGTAAAACCGAGTAGGGCTGGTCGCTTTGCTCGACACCTTTTCGAAAAACATCCGTAATTACAACCTTTTTGTGAAGGATGGGCTATATTTTTCTAGTGAATTCTGAAATTTAGACAGATTATGGTGGCCACCTAGTTCAGCGAGAAAGTATCGATCGCAGTCGGGTCATACGACTTAAAATATAATTAATTGTCTGTTTCGTTTTCTGGACATACTTCTCTATTTTGCCTAAGCACGTATTTACTCTTCACCCTTCACCTACAACCGCCCGTTGTAATATCAATAATAAATAATAAAAAAGATAAAGGAAACTATGAAACTTCCTATCTCAAAGTAAAGAGGAAAGCTCGCTTCTTGCTCTCAAATATCTTAAATTTTGTTGTGAGCCTGCCAAAAAAAATCTATATTTGTTAGAGAAAGTCTTGATTTAGAGCCCTTTTCCATCAATCCTAGTCTCCTATCTCAAAAAATAGGCCTAAAATGTCGTTTAAGATGAACTAATATCATATTTTCACACCTTTTTTTTTATATCAAATAAAAAGAGCCCTGTCTGAATCTTTTGACTTTATTTTGGTGTGAAAAATATTTTGAAACACTGCATCGCATAATTAAATATTGCGTTAAAGCTGAACGTCTGGGTGGCAATGTATCGCATACTGAGGCGGCCCCCTTAAGATAACTGCATTGGGCCTTAAATTACTCGTCTGGGCTATCCGCATTTAATTAGACCTTGATTTATAAAATAAGACAATTTTGACAGTCGTATAAATTATTAAAACAATTTTAATATATTCGTACATGAAGTGTATCCGTATTAGAGTAAAGGAGTGTGGAAACCGTTTAGAACTAAAAAACTTAGCAGGCCTACATCCAGCCAAAATTTGAATCTTGACCTTCCCATAACTAGCAAACCAGTCTATAAGAGTTCTTCTGCCACTGATCCAAAATTTATTTGAGAGAAACTCCTTTGAAACCATGAGATAAAAATGTAGGCTAAGTTAGTATTAACGTGATGAGAAAGAAGGTAGGATACGCTCGACAAAAAAAAGTCACCTAAAATAATGTTTCAGCTGTTGGTAGCACCAAGAAAATAAACCGTAGAAATACGATTCTACTTAATGAGCTAGAAATGCGGGAGGAATTTAACTACGCTATTATGATAAAACTAAAACCAACAAAAAAGTGTCAAACAGTATCAAAATATGCTTGCACTGATTACAAAATTAACTATATTTTATAATAAATCTTTAAAAGTTACTCATAAAATATAATTTTTACAATGGTTTTACATTTTATTATGTGAATCCTATTTATAAAATATAGAATTACGTTAGATATTACTCTATGACATTAAGAACTTGAATTTCATTGCCGCACTTACAAAAGTACGCCACCATACTATCTTGAGCTAGTTAATTTTATCCAGTCCACATCATTACACCCGATCTCTTTCATGTCAATTCTAATGTTATCCTCCCATCTGTGTCTTATGTCTTCCCACTGGTCTCTTTCCATTAGGTTTGCCACTCAATACCTCGAACACGGTTCTAGATTCTTCCATTCGCGCTGCATGATCTGCCCACCGTAATATACGAGATTTGACTATCCTACCAATGTATGGTGATAAGTACAGGGAATGTAGCTCATCATTATGTAACCTCCTCCACTCCCTAATAGCCTCGTCTCTTTTTCTGTGCAGACAAAATATTTAATGAAATTTCCTATCAGAGGTAGCTTAGATATATTTTCAGAGGTGTGAAATAAAGTTGAAGATCACTTTATTTATATATTTATTTTAGTTAAGCAACACTTAAAAGTCGAAGGAGCAGAAAAATCAATTCAAATATATAACGATGCTGTGGCTAGAGATGAAAACTTACCGGTAAATTTTGAATAAGAAAATTTTCCGCAGTGGCAGCTTGTGGTGGAGGGGTTACATGGTAGAGGTGGCACCTAGAGCCTATTATACCTCAAGTTATAGTGTGTTAAGAGACAAGTGGGTTATAAAATGGGGAGAGGGGGTACAGGGGGGGAGGTGTATATAGGAAGCATAAAGGATAGGGGACGTAGACAAATGTTAACTTATTTTTAATTACTTAGTACATTCTATCATCAAACATTTGACTAACCTAACTAATGTTAGACCCAACGCTGCCCTTAGCAGACTGGGGACCTTGGGCAAACTTCATTTGCGGAACCCCCAAATACCTGCCTCCCCACTCTTTCTCCACCCCTTACCCCAAAAGTCAATACCTAAATAATAATATTATAGTTGTTTGCAGCTATATACCAATTTTTCAGTCGAATAAGATATCAGCAAATGCTCTAAAGGTAACTAAGGGTTGATTTTTCACCAACTGTTTGTTCGAAATTCTTCCCCAACAAATTTGATATTTTTATAAGGGTTTGAAAAAATAACCGTGCAAAGTTTGAATTAAATTAGTTAATGCGTTAAAAGTTTATCAACTGTGAAGACACATCCACCACATACAAAATTAATGCAAATCGGTGAAGTTAAAAAACAAAAAGCTCGCTTCACTCGTTTAATAGCTCAAATCACACGATTATATATATTTTTAAATTTTTACAATATTAGCTAAATTGTCTATACAGAGATACACTATACAAGCACACAATTATAAATTTCTCGCCCCAACTTGCTACCCCCCCCCNAGCACACAATTATAAATTTCTCCCCCCAACTTGCTACCCCCCCCCCCCTCCCCCGTCTGTGATCTTAGCAAGCGCGGGAGCCCTCAAATCTCGGGAACCTGTGAGGCTGCATCGTTCGTACACCCCTAAGGTTGAAAATAATATAATATAAGAATTAGAAAATGCCGGCATTTCCTCAGTAGACAGTAAAACAGAGGTAGCTTGTTTCAACTAGCAGATGCAAAAAATTGGGGCATCTATTTAATTGTAATGGACATCAGATACTAAATTAATTATTTGATTGGGAGATCCTTGCAACAGTTAAATATTCATTAGAGGGATAAAAAAATACTAAAGTATTTTACAATCTAAAACGTCAATTTGATTCAGACTGCCATTAAAAGACAAAACTTAATTCGTATTATCAAACGTGAATAGCTAGTATTATATAGACATATTAATTTTTCAGATATAAGGCTACATATTATAGACTATGTATTAAATAATATGTAACCTTATATTTGGATACAGGTTATTTTAATTATTTTAGTGTCTGCTTACATTAAAAGTATGTTTTATAATACTAGGAGAATTTATTAAATTATGATTAAATTAAGGTGGTTTAAAAAAAAATTATAACTACTAGGAAATGCTGGTTTCTTCTTTCTTACAAAAGAGCGCTGTGTTGTGTACGACCAGCTGTTCGCTTTGATTTCCTGGAAGTTGTTCAACAGTCATTCACCGCACCCCCTTATAAACAGCTTTATTCCCTCTTCTCGTCCCATCCCTAACAATCCTTGTTCTAAAAGCTCGTCTTAGACTCGTCCGTTGGTTATTCCCGCAAGTCACTGCAGGACCATTGGGGCCAAGGTACCCGCGCGCACAGACAAGCTCAGGGTCAGAACTCGGTACACGACTCCCTCAGTCTCTTGTAAATATCACAAGGGTGGACTAGGACATCAGGAGATATCCTTGGTTTGATTCGAGTCACCACAGCTCTAACTAAAATTAATATATTAATTCAATTATAAATTTCGATTTTAATTAAAAGTTCCCGTGAGTAATTCTGAGGTGCTGAGATGACATTTCTGAACAGGTCATCTCGGCACCTCAGAATTACTCACAGGAGCTTTTGATTAAAATTTAATTAAAATTGAAATTTATAATTAAATTAATATATTAATCTTAGTTAAAGCTGTGTCATTTCTGAACATTACATGATGGTATTAAATTTAAAATTATCCTGTTGGTTGTTTCTTGGTGTTTATAAACGAACATAAAATCATATGTTTAATGACCTACACAAGTAGAAAGGGGAGGATCATTTTACAAACTTATACATATCAATAAAAAAACCTATCTATGGTCCAAGCGTTTAGAAGCATATTTTATTGTGTCAGTAGAAAGTAGAAACTGATCCTCGAGAATGTAGCTGAAATTACTTCAAGATTAAATTAACTAGTAATAAATATATAAATACTTTACTTCAGCTTACATTGAAACCCAGCTTCAGTGGGATAGGGTCTACTAATATATACTAAGGGCCATGGATAATATTTTGTAGCCCCGAGCCGCTTGGAATATGTCAGTCCACTCCTGAAATACCATTTTAGATATAAAGTTTGCTAATTTTTTGACGTTAAGGCCTTGCATACTATTTGGATCCCTGACCTTTTTTACAAAAAAAATAATGTATATTATTTTGGTAAAGTGATAATTTTGTTTTATTTTTTCACTGGATTGTTTGACCTAAATAACTATCAGGATGTTTAAATACATTTTTTTTTTAAAAGCAATATATAATTATTTTTTTCGCCTTACTTCACGTTTGGGATATTCTCCCTAATGTTTCCAGAATTATTAAGGTTTCCGGCTAAAAGAGCGTTGATACGTATTGCAGGCTGATTCATCATAATATTCAAGTAGCCTAGTAGTTTGTGGGTTGTTTTTATCATATATTTCAAAACTTATGAAGAAGAAAGATACAATAGATTTCTGATGGTAAAAGTAGTAATAATAATACTTGATATATTTGCGTATTTATAAGACCCAAATATCGTTTTATAATAACGATATAGTTTTCTTATACGATCGAATGAAAATGGTCTCGAGATCGGGTTGTTACGTGCACTGCACCTTACTACTCGTCCAGGCTGTCTGAATATTTACACCAAGGAGGTAGGCCGTAAAGAAGGAGATAAAATTGAGAATAAATATAGCCACATTTGCTTGAAGGAATCGTAGTAAATAAATTAGAAAAATACGCCTTAGTACATTCGACCAGGATTTAAACCCCTATCCCCGTATCCGGAAAACCATAACAGATAAAGTTTGTGCTTGGGCCCGCGTGTTCATCGATGCGAGTACAATATATAAATAAGTAATCCCTCATCTTGGAAGAGAATCTCAACTTTCCAAGTTAATTAAATATATATTACCACACGTAAAACAAGTTTTGGTTTTGATTAAATAACAACAGTGTGATAAAAATCAAACTTAACAAAGGTTGATACACTTTTTAAGTTTTGAAATTCTCTCACAGCTATCGAGAAAAAAAAATCATCTTCCCAATATTTTATAGTCAAAGCTATAAATTAAAAAAATAATCATTTTGATGCTTTTCTAATTAATTTTTGACAGAAGAATAAGACAAATACGTTCGTACTAATTGCGATATTGCACGAATGGAACATTTTAAAACCATTTAGTTTATAACGAGCTGTGTGTTTTATACTTCATTGCATACTTATCTTAAAATTCCCGTTACGTTTTCAAAATTTTCTGACCTACGACACCAAATTCACTAACATTTCCATATTTCCCCTAGTTTTCCACTTTGGGTAAAAAACTTTTATGGTCGCTTTTGAAAATATATTTTTTAATTCCATAAAACACACATAAAAAAAGTCAGCCATTAAAATATTCTGATTGGTTAATTGAATAATAAATAAATTAAAATGTTTCTTTCAAAATACACACAACGTTCCATGAAAAAAAAAGTATTAATATATATATAATTGTATTTGAATTTAATTTTAATAGACTTGGAAGTTAGATTAAGCTTGATGGATAATTTTGTTTACTTTAAATACACAAAATATTTTAAAAATCAAATTATAACTCTTTGACATTCATAGCCTCTTGGTTACTACTTCTTGCCAAAATAAAGACGCATGACAAAGATAGATGAGTTAAAGTGATTATAAACGTTATTGACCCTCCAGGTGTGTCTCAACACTTTGTCTACCTTTTAAACAGAATAACTAAATCAAAAAAAATCTTATAAACTCATGTTTGACGCTCAATACGACGATTTCCGGGGGAACATTTACAACCCTACCCCCTAAGAATACCCTCTCCAGATATTAATAAAAGCACACGCTACATCCACTCACAATTTTCTGAACGTTCATGTATATTGTACTGTCTGAAATCTCCATCTTATTGAAACCGGAGGAAAAAAAGAAATAAACTGGTTTTACGTTTTAAGAACAGGTCGTCGCTATTACTAATAACTCGTCTTATTTATAGGATAATATAATGAAATATTTCCTATCGCTGAATAAAGACAGATTTGTTTATTTAACATTCCCGGTCAGTCAAGAAGCCGGTTCTTGAAAGTATGTAAAGAAATCGCCACACACACACACACACTCACATCTCATTGTAAGTTCCTGTAACCTTTTACCGGACATGAATAGGACGGAACGCGTTTAGGAAAGGGAGGAGGGGATCTTTCTACGGGACACTAGTGAGCTTGTTCTAAGCTTTAAGGGACGTTATTCCATTTAAGATATTTAAATATCTTGACATGTTGTAGAAAGATATAAGGCCGTATACAAAAACGAGAATGAGTAAAAAGTGAAGGGCGACAGTGAGAATTGAAGTGGCGTTGATTTGCTTGCTATTGGGCCGTCTACACGAACGTACCCTATTAGATTGCGAATCAACGCCAATATTACCTTCTCACACTCACCCTTCACTTCATATGGCATACGGCCTTATTGTGGGGTTATAAGAGACGCGAGTTAAGGTGTTTTTTTTGTATCGATAGGAAAACTTTTTTTGGCCAAAATAATTATTAAATAATTCTCCAATTGAATAATAAGAGTTCAATTTTCTTCACATATTAATATCATCAATTCTTGAATATTTGTCAAGAGTACCTAATGGTAACTATTTCTCTTCATTTAAATAATCTTTCATCTAATGTCACTATGCCCATGACAAATATTCAACTACTGTTGATATCATCAACTCTGTGTTTCCATTGGAGCAATAGGCCTCTATGTTATTTATTTTGGCAAAAATAAAATTGTTATACTAAAAACTGCAAAATCTCTGCCCTTCCCTCACGCTCCCTACACGCCCTCCTTGTAGACTGACACACGCAGTAAGTACAATAAAAGAGAAGATTCGCAGCCTATTCTCTCGTAATTAGAACATATATTCTTGAGCCTAGCAGCAACATGAAACCAGTTAAATTTTTTTTTCCTCGGTTCAAAACATTATGAAATAGGGAATGCCAGGCCTCCAGCGTGGTTCGGATTCCACGTTAAACTGTAGGTCCTTCAGTTCATCTCACAATCACCCTACCATTTACACATTAGCGTAAGTGCGTATAACCCGAACGGGTAGTAAGACGAGGTGCTAATAATAATAATAATAATAATAATAATATGAAATATACATTGAAAAATATTGCCCAGCGTTGCAACAAACTTTAGAGCCCACTTGACCCCACGGACATCGTATAACGATAGTTAATACAAATGAAAAGCGGGAATGAGTAACCTCCACTCTTCATTAGATCACATTGAGATGTAGATTAGTGAAAACATTTTACTTTAAAAAAAAACACATGAAAAAATTATTTCACTCTCACCAATCTCTTTTTTTGTCAAGTAAGGTAAGCATAGAACTGTAGCTAGATGTGTATATATGGTGTAAGTGCAGTCTTGTATATTGATTCCCGGTTAATCGACCGTGAGATAAGCCCATTTGACAAACAAACGTCCCTTTGGCACCAGATCATGCAAGTGGCCATAAAAAAAACTTACCATAAAAGAGGTGATGGTTAACTTAGATAACGATACACTGATGAAAAGAGATATGGTTGTGTGGTTAACTTGGATAGCTATACACTGAATAAAAGAGAAATAGGTGTTGGCTAATTTATGATAAAGAGATGTGATTAGGTGTTGGTTAACTTAGATAGCTATACATCGATAATAAGAGAAATGGTTAGGTGTTGGGTTAGTTTATATAACGATATACTGATGAAACTAAAGATGGTTAGGTGTTGGTTAACTTGGATAGCTATACACTGAATAAAAGAGAAATAGGTGTTGGCTAATATATGATAAATATATGTGATTAGGTGTTGGTTAACTTGGATAGCGATACACCGATAAAAAAAAAAGAGAGGTTTAAGTGAAGACATGTCGAGCCAATTTCAGGTTAGTCCAAGAGCTAGATTAATGTAGAGATCATAAACTTACTAACGTGAGTACTACGAAGGAGTGGGTCGAGAACCACATATTAATTTTGCTATATCCAAAATATCAACACATCAATGTGATCACGTAGAATCCATTCAAATAAAGTATAGCAATAATTTGAATGAATAGTAAAGTGCTGAAAATTTATTTCTCGAATGCTACCAATGAGAATTTATAAAAAAGAATCATATAGTCTACTCATATCGGTAAATATCTAAACTATTTCGCACTACAGTCATAATTGTAAGTATTATTTTCCTTTACAGTTTCCAATTCCATTATGTGTTCTACACAACTATAAATGAAATCAACTGGTTCACTTCTCGTGCATGTATTGATGCCTTTGTTTTACCTAGTTGTGTTTCCATAACCCACTTCCCTGAGTTGAGTAGACAACATCAATATTACGACCTCGGCGCACACTCGATAAAAAAAAATTGTCACTCTCCTGAGATACGAATTATATCTCGCCTCTGTACAAGGCATGTGAGGGTTTCAAACAATATTTTGTGAGACTTGACTGGATTATTTGAAAGCGAGGAATTTAAATTATATCTTTACAATATGCGGATAGGAAGAATCTTTTTAAAGTAGTTAATTTCGAAATAATTTAAAGATACATCTGAATGAAAGCAAACATTTTAATGTCAAGTATAATAAATGCACACAGTATTTATGTTTCGAACTTAGAATTATTGTATTATAATATAATTTAAATAGAAAAAAAAAAGATGAACAATATTCGCGTCGTGCGATGGTCTATCAGTTTACTGTAACCTACCTGTTATTCGCGTATACGGTGTTAGATCACAAAACGTATCAAATAGTTTGGAAATCCGACGCACTCTCTTATTGTTTAGTACAAATATATTAAGGGGGTAAATCGAATACAATTTTGATGGGATATTAATTTTACGATTACTTTTACTTGTTTAGCTTGTATGAGCCTAATTAGCTGAGATAATGAGCCACTATAGTTAATGACTGGCTAAATGTCATGCAGTTGTAGAAATATTAATGATCTTCGTGTGGGATGAATTACCCACTGAAAATTATCAGAAAATACCAGAATTATTCATAACAAACTATTAACGATTCTAACTGTTAATATCTGTAAAGAGACATAGAAAGCATACCTGTATTCGCAAAGAATTAATTTAATATTTTAACTCTACATTGTAGAATAATCTAGGATTTCCGATATGTTTACGAAAATAATAGTAGCATACAATAATGAAAATATAGAAAAAGATAATTTTAATTTATAGCTTGGATAAGGGGTTTCTAACTAGCGATCCACGATGCTTTTTTTTTACGGTGCACTAAGTTTCTTGGAAAAGTATAATCTACAGTAGTAAAAAATGCATTTTTTCAGAGAAACGGAAAGTTTTAATTCATTTAGTATGTAACTAAACATGTTTAAATTAAGTAGTTCTTGTTTTATCCACAATTAAAGACCTGTTTTCATTTTTGCATAAATTGACCAAAATCATCCGATTATGACGCGGCCCGCTATTATACTCGTGGAGTAATTATAGTAGCCCTTGGGTACTTTTAAGTTGGAAACTCCCTTCTTAGATAATAAAAACGAAACTATAAATTTTTCTTAAAACTTGAGACAGTAAAGCGTGTTTAAAATGGAGATATTTGTTGAAAATATTTTCCTCTAAACAGAATCACTGGATAAAAGTTAAAGCTTTTTCCCATATAAACCCAAGTAAAGTTAGGATGTAGACATATTTTATTAAGTTGAACACGTTTTGTTCAGTTTAGTAGTTGTAGCGTACCTAGCCATAGGAATTCAAAATGATTTTGTTCTGTAACGAAATGGTACGGAATACCGTGGTTAGTTTCTACCGTAATTATCTCGGTAATGAGTGATTATAGAGCTAGCTAGAGACCGGTGATATAGCCTATGTCATATCGACTCACCTTCACAAGTGAACTGTCCATAGTGTTTGCCAGAGCTCTTGTCGCCGCAAACGACGCATTCGATGTTTTGATTGTTCTTATCGCCGGACTGAGAGCTGTTGGCCTGACTCCCCGGCGTGTTGGAGCCCGGCGGGACGCAGGGGCCATCGTCCGGCGTCACGTGACCCCCGCCGCCTCCGAGGGGCGGCGGTCCCAGGGGCCCATCGCGCCAGGCCCCAACTGGGGGCCCGGGCAGGGCCATGTGGGCGCGCGGGAACCCCAGATCCAACGTGTTTGGGGGGTGGGGGGCCACCGGTCCGGATTGTGTCCGGATTGAATCTGGGGGCACAGAGCGCCCGGGCACACGGCCAGCGCAGAGCCGTGCGGGAGAATAGTGGAGGCGGGCGGGAGTGGTAAGGGGGGCGGCAACTGCTCGGCGCGGCGCTGTTAGCGTCTTCAGGACACTGCTCTAGGTCCTTCACCGGGATCCTGTCGACCGTCCACAGTCTGCCCACATACCCCTGCAACGACAACTTGCGGTCTTGATACGAACACAATTTACCACCTTAATCTTGAGACTCAGTCATCAACTTGGTTTGAATGTCAACAATACGTGCAGTAGTGTTCCCCTTGCATACTGGATGAACACTAAATACCTCTCTCAACTAAGCTCGTGAATGCATGCATACAATGGAGTTTCATTTTGGTTTTTGCTCTAAGCTTGTCTCGAAATAAGTCTTATGTTCCTTCTGGTAGTTTTAATGGAAGTGAATCAAGTAACACTCAAGTACCCTCGAGAATAATCCGGGGTGTCACTGCCTTAATTTGAGGTGAACGTAGCTTCATTGGAGTTATTTGTAGCGTCACTTCGTAGCTAAGGGCACCGTCAATATCGTGTTTCGTCGTACACATGGCATTCCTTTTTAAATAAAAAATTGTCAGTTCTTTGAAACAAAGTTTACTGTTTTATATAAAATCCGAAATAAAACCTTGGTAATTTAGTTTGATGAAATATATTATGAGCCTTTATTCATTAATGTCGGTGAAAATCTCACTCGATTAAAAAAAAAACGCGCGCGACACAGCACTTTAATAATACTAATAATAATAAAAAAGAAGCTAACACAATTCCAATGTCTTATAAAAATAATATTCCGTCATAGAAATATTCGGAAGACGAAGATAATAAACCCCAGTAGCAAGTAGCGATGACCCTAACAGGGTCGCGAACCCAGGCCTATGACACCTGAACCCTTGTAGTGGGTGGTGGGGTTATACTCGCTCTCCCCCTCCCCTCTTAAAGAATACTGGGGGTCTTGAAATAGGGTCTACCACCCGATGTTCGATAAAAGTTGCGCCACGTCCAGGATCTTCGACCGCTGTTGACCTACGAACCGTACGCTGGCGAGCGACTCGTGGAACTAAACTCTCTCGTGTCGTGGGGCCAGGCGAAGCGAGGGCCCCCTTATGACTTTGACTTGACTCCGTGAGACTGAACCCTGACCTCCCCTCTCTCTCCCTCACTCCCGCCACTCTGTCGGTTGTCATGGTAACTGGAGAGGGGAGGTAGGGCAGGGTCTTATGGCGCGCCCCTTGTAGACCTACAGGCCACGGGGCTTTTGCACTGCTGTGATTGGCCCACGAGACCTCTGTCGCTCCCCCCACCACTATACCGCTGTTTGTGATGTGTGTGAGGCCAAAGAAGAATTTTTAGCCACGCTTTTAAATTCGCGACTATTTTTTTGGACACATTTTAAAATAAAAATAGCAAAGTTCGGGCGGATAAAAGAACTTAATGTGGTGAGGTCATGAGGACTTTTCCACTCTTGTCAACTTTCGAAGGGGAAGGGTTCTGGAATGTGATGTATTTTTTGACAGCACAACATGAAGGTTCAAGGAGGTTACTTCATTAACTAACACACGAACAAGAATTTGTCTGCCTGACCGAGGTGTATGCTTAGGGATGTGAAACAAGTATCGATACTTTACTAATATCGATATTTTTCTTTCGATACTAGTAATTTTTTACTCTATACTTTTTTCGGTTTCTTTTACTAATATTAGTACTCACACTCCAGTATCGTATCGGTATCGAAAGAAACAATTTTTTTTTGTTATCTTAACTCATGCTAGGAGTAAATGTTTAGGCTACTAGGATGGGCTGTGGGGGAAGAACAAATGACTGTTTCTCAATTCTTACTCATTTTCTGTAACTCTAGCATTAATTCTCTTTTAGTCCATCATAATTCATTGCTGTTCTTTCATATTTGTTTATCAATATAGTCAGCAGACCAGTGGTGACCAGTCTACTTACTACCCCTTCCTTTATCAATGAGCAGGGTCATCACAAACTAGACAAAATAAGTTTTTTTAGATCTCTATGAACTCGGTCAACTTAAGGGTGCCCCAAGCAAACGAAGCAGATACGTTTATGTGCGTTGTTTAAGCAGATGAAGCCATTCGTTGATTGTTTTTCAATAGTTAATCATCTTTCTTGATAGAGTATATAAACGACGAACGAAGTTAAAAAATGGCACCTCCCAGAAGTGAATTATAGAAGTTTTTAAGAAGTTGGTTATTGAAAAAGCATATTTTAAATTTTATTTTAAAATATTAAAAATCATAATTTTCGGTGTTTAAATAAATATGAAAATACAATTATGATGCAAAATGTTGAAATTGTTATTACTAAATAAAAAAATTATTTTTTTTTTCAAAATAAAATTTCGATACCGATAGGCCTACGTAGCCCTACTGTTATCGATACATTTCTTTTGATACTAGTACTATATCGATATTTTCCTTCCTATATTCCTAATAAATACAGTATCGATACTTATCTTTCGATACCACATCCCTACACCGCATGCTTACCACACTCAGTGAGCCAAAAATCTTAATTCATTCCCTTTTTAATATAAATTGAATAATCTTAAAGTGTATTTTTCTTATTCCCTGTTGAACTACTTCCTGACCTCTCTACATAATGTTTGACAGATTATGATTGTCGAATCAACTGATAATCTTAATAGATAATATCAAAATAAAGTTCTGATCACATTAGTTAAAATATTATATAGAGATCTTACAAATCCTAAGCTACATTGGCAGAGGGTTACCTGGTGGTCTAGGGGTAGTAATAATACATTGGTAGACTAATGTTGAGACTAAAAAAGAAGAAGCTTTTATGTTATCTATTGCGTTTGAATTCTGGTAAGGTGATCTAGAGGGGGTTCTTAAAAATAAGTATTCCATCTACTCCCCAGACGAATGAGGATACATTTTTAAAAATTCCTTTATTTGAGTTATTTATAGTGGACTTTCTGAACCGATTCATCATATCAAACAGCCACAACATTCAATCGACGGTCGTTGATCCATCATTGGTAAAGATTTAATTTCACCAATGCTATATTTTTAGGTAATGCCAGGAGGAATCAAGCTCGGGGCCCCTACAATCAGTACAGTAGCCCCACGACTTCTTTGGTGCTGACTGACAGCTCACAGATGACTTCTGACAGTCAACATTTAGGTATATACCTAAATGTTCAGTGTAGGGATACATAATTTGGTCTGGTAACTTTTCAAAGCTTTTAGCTGTCAGCTGTGAGCTGTCAGCCAGCACCAAAGAAGCCATGGGGCTACTGTAGGCAGACACGCTGCTGATTGAGTGAAGATGTCAGATGATGCATTATCCCTCCCACTATTTTGTTATTATAAATGACCATTGTATTGAACGTACCAATAAAAATATATATTTTTTAAATATTATAGGCCCTAATAGCTGGTGAACCTGTTCTTCACATGGGGAATCTTTAAAGTATGTATGTAATTTTTAGTATACAAAATTAACCCCAGGGAATAGTAACCAAATCTTAAATTATATATAAATATTAATCCTTTATTGGCTTAGATTAGGATACAAAACCCAATATTAGGCTGTACAATGTCAAAATAAAGATATAATTCGAACACCTTTTAAAAGCTGATCTTTAGAAGATTAAATAAATTTTTCTATACACATTAGACCTACTTTGAACTCCTGTCTGTTGGTGCTATTAAAAAAGAAAGAAGAGTGTCACAGCATAAAGAATTCGTCGTTTCAGGGTTGTAATTAAATCCAACAAAAAGTATTTTAGCATATTTTTTCCTCATTTATCCCGTTTAACTTTTCTACTCATTTAGCTCCTTTTACCCATTTTATCCATTTCCCACTTTTTAAACCTTTTTACTCTCCTCCTAAACCTAAATAATATGTCAACTCTTTTCACTTTTTTACTCTTTTTAACATCGCTAACATTTTTATCCCTTTTTCTTTACTGCCCCTTTGGCCCTTTAGTGGCTTTTTTAATCTTTTTACTTTTATTCCTTTCTCCCCATTTAACCTTTATACGTTTTCAATTTTTTACTGTTTACTTTTAATCCTTTTTATCATTTTTACAATTTTTGCTCAATTATTGACATTTTTGCCTTTAGGTCTTACTGTCCTTTTTTAGGCCTAATAGATTTACTTTTTAGCATTTTTGACTTTTTGCCCTTTTTACTCCTTTTTACATTAATAACCCGGCTTAGACCCAGAGAAATATTTTAAAGTAAAAAGGGTAAAAAGTGTTAAAAGTTGGAAAAAAAGGGTAAAATTAGTAATAAGAGAAAATGGGTAGAAACGTATAAAAACATAAAAGCTAATTATTAAAAATAAATCACAACATTAAACAATTAACTCTTGATGTTCAGCCAGACTGACAAGCATGCGAGAGAGCGAATGAGCGACTGCAACTGCGTGGCCAAACTGGCGAGCGAGCGCGTGATTAGCAGATAGCTCTCGATACTTGTTGACGAGGAGGCAAAGGTTCGAATCTCGGTTCAGTGAACTGAGGGTGGTTTTAACGAGTGATTTATTATTGTGGTTTCCCCATAGACTCTCCGCACTAATGATGATTATTATTTGTAAAGGCCTACTTTGATTATGATGTTGGAAGTATTTTAACATATATATAGTTTATGGTCTTACCAATTAAATTAGGCCGTTAGTAGCAAGTGTGCTAAGCTTATCGATAATTATAAAAAAGTCAAATATCATGTCAAATTAAGAAGTTTTCCTAGCACTCAATGAACCAACATACAATAATATTGCCCAGCGCCTGTGAACTAGACTGTTCCGGCTCGAGCGTGCGCGCTTTAAAAATAGAACCAGTTCTATCTTTCAAATGCGCGCGCTCCAGTCTGGCCACCTCTCATTACAACCAATGTATTTAAGCTTCATCTTGGGGTTAATTTTTCCCAATTTTTAAATAATTAAAACATTCTAATCAAAATTTCAAAATTCAGGTACACTTTTTTATGCACCCAGGCTACTAATAACCTAATAATTTTCAAACTTTTGCGTAAAGTAAATATCGCTAAACGCTCATGACAGGCAGACAAATACACACACACAAATTTCTTCATTTTAGTAAAAGACTATAAAAGATGAATTTGGTGGAACGCACACAGATATAGCCTAAGTAGATAACAAGTTTAAAGACTTAAGTAGGCCTACTCGCATGGGTGATCATACGTCTAAGAATCTAGGTATCAGTCTCGTAATATAGGCCTACTAGATTGTCAATGACAAGGAAAACTTAGTTTAAGCTATCACTGGGTGGTGCATGTGTGGTTTTCCACATATGATTTAACACACTGCCTTTCCCATCCTCTCGCCCCATAAATACGGATACTTTTGTTCAAATAACAGCCCACAGACCATTCATAGATTCGGCCCTAAATAGGCTTTATGCACAGACAGGGTATACACCAGGCCCACAGCCTCCAGGTTAAAATGGCTGCGCTCCTTGGGAGAGCTTGAGTTCATCAACATGGGAGGTTGATAGGTGACATCAAGTGACATTTTAAAAAATAAACTAATTTTAATCATGGTTTCACTAGAGAGAAGACATTAATATCCTTTCTGAGTCGAATAGCCTGCTTCCACAAAGCTAGGTTCAGATAGCGACCCAAACCCTCTTCCCATAATCCGACCTCACAACTGGACATTACGATTACAATCGTCTCTTTACAAAGAACATGTAGAAAGTGAGTCGTTTGACAACTGCACATTTAGAAGCTCTTTTATCATTGACACTAGCAAACCCCGTTGTTGATGGACTCAGCCTTGCTCAGGGAGCTCAGCGAAACTTCCTTGAGTGAGGATCTGGTGTACAATACCTTGTATCTACCCTTGTTTTAAAACATTAACTAAGAAAAAGAAATCCAGGCTTTAATGTTGTTTTACTCAGCTACTTCTTCCTCGCACTATTGAGCTTACCAAATAAAAAATATTTGAAGCATTGTCGCTATTACTCTTCTAGAGTAAAAAAACACTCAGTGGAGGACTATTTTGACGTATAGAATAAAAACTATCATTTTTATTGACTTAGGGTATTCTACTCATCAGTAAATTAAAAACAACTAAGAGCAGGGGCTTACACAGTTAGGCCTAAAGTATTAAATTTCATGGAAAGAATTTTATCTCACAGCTAGAAAAGTTACTAGATTTACTTTCATGGATTCATACGTCAAGTAATGTGATCTGCAGCTGTCACGTTTGATAACTATTATCAGTAGGCCTACCTACAGTAGCCCCATGGCTTCTTTGGTGCTGACTGACAGCCCACAGCTGACAGCTAAAAGCTTTGAAAAGTTAACAGACCAAATTATGTATCCCTACGCTGAGCCATATGATCTGCAAAAATATGTATTTGGCAGATGTCACTTCTGACTGTCAAAATGTAGGTATATACCTAAATGTTGACTGTCAGAAGTCAGCTGTGAGCTGTCAGTCAGCACCAAAGAAGCCATGGGGNTGTAGGTATATACCTAAATGTTGACTGTCAGAAGTCAGCTGTGAGCTGTCAGTCAGCACCAAAGAAGCCATGGGGCTACTGTATAAAATACTAACAATAGTGGCTACAAATAAATAGCCTATGTTTGTATCTAAAAGTGTCTTCCTAGCAAAACTCGTAGCTGTGGCTTGCCCAGAGGGGAGGTGTGTGTGTGGATAAGAGGAGAATATTCTTCAGCCCTCACATTAAGATAGTTTAACGTGCATTTAAAACATATTGGGTTCAACTATAATATAGGACGCTGAAAATGATTCGATTATATATAAGCAATTCCTCACTTACCGAGGCGGTTGAAGAGAAAATAATTGATCAGAAACCCCTGAATTGTTAGGTTGGATTTAAGTTTAATATAACTTAATTGCAAATTCGGAATACCTTAAACCTTTTAGAATAAATGTAAATACATACCAACGATAAACTGATATTAATGACAATTTGTTATTTTATTAATTATTTTAAAATATCACATATTATTAGTGTCGTGGATGGAGTGTTGCAATGGTAAACAGAGCATGTTAAAAGTGCACCTGTTATATGTTCTCCAACACTCTGTCCCCATTTGACTAGTCATACATAGAAACTTTGGTGTACAAACCTCACACTGGAACGTATCGTCGTTGATACCTGGCCAATGGGTGTTCTACTGAGTTCTTCTGAGAACAATTCATTGGTGCAGTACAGTTTTAACACGCTTCGCTTACCCTGGTAGCACACCACGTTCACGTAACCGCATGTGATATTCATATTTTGTCTTCAATTACTGTAATTAACCATCGCAGTCTATTTGTAAGTGCATATTAGTTTATTTGGTGTAATTTTTAACTCAATGACTTTCTTCTTCCTGGACTATTCACATACAATAATATAAGAGGGATTAGAAAGGTGTAATTTTAGAGGAAGTGTACCCGCATCTTCGGGACGGGATGGTAGGAAATAATTAAGACACCTGGCCAGTACTCAGCACGCTCCAACTACCACGTCACTGTATATAGACTAGATTAATGACGCCTCTACTCACGTTCCCTCCAGTGTGGATTTAAATTAGTTTCCTGCTTTAATATTTGTCAGATTGTACTTAAGGGGACCACCTAGGTAAACAAGAAATATCCACATACACGTTCAGCTCTAACGCAATACGCAATTAGTTCTACGATGCGTTTTTCAAAATATTGTTCACGCCAAAATAAAGTCGAAAGATTCCAACAAGTCTCTTTTTTCTTGACAACTCTATAGTTTGAGTTTATTAATAGAAAAAGAAATGTGTGAAAATGTGACATTAGCTCAGTTTCAACTACTTTTTAAGAATATTTGCGAAGCTATGAGATTAGACTTGATGAAAAAGGGCTCTAGATCTACTCTTCCCCTAACAAATACAGTCATTTTTAATAAGCTGACAACAGAACCATCTGAAGATATTTGAGAACTAACAGCAAACTTTCCTCTTTACTTTGATGTAAGAAGTTTCGTAATTGTCTTTCTTACTGATATGGCAAAGAGTGGTTATAAGCGAAGGGTGAACGGGAGTATAAGCTTGTACAGAATACAAAAAGACACAGACCATTGTATTTTAAGCCATGTGAACTGATAGGGATTGATACTTTCTCGCCTTCTCACCTTAATATGTGTTCCCTGTGGTCTGGCTTGACTCCCACCTATGATGCCAAAGGTTTGTCCCCAGTCGAAAGATCAAGTGCAACAGAAGATCCTATATATTAATAGTATTGCCCTTAATATTATGTGTTCTATCTTAAGACAGGTATATTCTTTATGTCGGTGAAACGAGACCACCACTGCGCCATGTCCTCTGCCTAAATTTTCTTCTTTTCTTCAAGTTATTCAATATTCTAATCCTCCTTCCTCCTAAGCTCTTTCCTCAGCCTTGCTTTTTATGATGGTATGCAGAAGGCAGTTTCTGTTAAGGATGTGTCCAATCCAGTCTGCTGTGTACTAAAGAATCACATCCAAAATTGTTGGTTCTCTTTTCACTCACTCTTATTAGGACTTCTTCATTCGTCACTCTTTCTGTTCACCTGATCTTCTCAAGTCTTCTCCAGCACCACATTCCAAAGCTCTACACGTATTTATTTTCCATTTTCCTGTGAGTTCAAGTTTCTGTGCCATATAACGCGATTCTCCAAATGTATAATTTTATCTGTTTCTTCCTCAGTTCCAAACTCAACTTGCTGATCATCAGTAACCTCTTCTTGTTCATGGTGAGCCTCGGCCTAATTTCATTGGTGCAGTAGGTATCCCTTGTAATCAGATTTCCCAGGTACTTGAACTTTTCTATACTTTCCAACTCCTGGTTTCCAATTTTGATTTTCAGCGGCTCTTCATTTTTCGAAACTTTTAACTTTTAAATGTTGATTCCATGCTATATATATTCTCCCTGTCTCTACCAAATGGTCCAACTTATCCTGCAATTATTCTTCATTTTTTGGCCAGCAATGCTAGATCATGTGAATATTTTATTGTGTTAGTGACTCGTCCTCATATACTGAAACTGCCACGTCCTTCAAGGACTTTCCTGACCGGTCTCTCTCCATACAACTTGAATAGATTGGGTGACAAACAGCATCCCTGCCTCACTTCTCTTCCTATCCCTATGCTCTTAGTTTCTCTAACATTTAGCCTCACCTTCATTTGAGGTCACAGGTACATGTTTGCATTCCACCTTCTGTTCTTTTAATTGATGCCGATCTTCTTTAGTAGGCCTATTTGCGTAACAGTTTCTTTCACTTTACTTTATCGAACGCCATTAGCCAGTCAATTAAACCAATGTAGAATTATTTTTGGGGTCTGAAATTAATCAGCCCATAATACATAAGATAAAACCCACCTTATGTAAATATTTGGCTTCAATTAATTACCCCTATTTTGTGAAAGATACAAACAAGAATAACGCAGAATTAAAAAAAAAAATCATTCTATAGTAGTTAATGTTTCCTTTTTTAACACTTATTGATGAATATTGTACCTTTCACGATTAAAAACTGTTCCAATTCTCACATCAATCAGTCCATGATTCCTCCTGGTACTAGTAGGCCAACTAATAAATAGAGTTTTATTAACTTTGCATTATTTGAGGAATTTCTAATAATAATATTTAGCAAAACAGGTTAATAGGCTATTGAATTTTTATATTTACCCAAGTACTTGTTAAAGTTTTGTTTCGTGCTCTCCTTGGGTAGGTGCAAGTTTATCTGCCCTCTTCATTGAATAACTAGTGACATTTTATGGACATAGGATACACTGAGGGTAGTCTACCTATTTTCAAATTGGCGCGGTGCATGCTTAGAGCCAGGATAAAATGTTAATATCTTGAAATCTTAATCATTGCATCCAATGGCACATACAGGTCCCCTAAGACCATAAATATTAAAAATAAAAGCTTAATATATCCAGTAAAACTTAATCATGAGGCACTCACGATGTGATGAATGGGCTTAGGCTAGGTTTTAAAACCAGGCTTATGACTTTATAGACCTATTTAGAATATATATAGGTCTACCATTACACATATCAGTTTACTTAGGACCCCTACATATTCCCAGTTTGGCGATGAGGTATGGGGGTGGGTATAGCTTCAATACATCATATAGGGCCACACCCCTACCCCNATCATATAGGGCCACCCCCCTACCCCCCCCCCCCTAAAGTTAATTTGTGAGTGCACCACTGATTTCATGCAATTTAAGGAAAAAACCTCCCTATCTTAAGTAAAGGTTTGGTTTTATTTACTACGGTGATTCATCGCTTACTTGAAAAGCAGGGTTTGATTCCTGATGGCGTCATATAGGTTATTTAAAATTAATTTTGTTTAGACTTACCCTAAAAATTGTTTTCTTATGCAAATATATATATATTATCTAAGACAACATTTCTTTCACTTATTTAAAACTCTGAGGATAGAAATTTACAATTTCTGGAAGAGAACAGGAGTTTAAATTGTCAACTAACTAGTCTTAGATTTTAAAAGATTTTAAATTTTAAATAGGTACATAAAATAAAACGTGTAATACCATTATTTATGCATCTTTCGCAAACAACCTCCTGGGAATCCCCTGAGTCTAGGACAGGCGAGTGCAGTATACCGCGAACTTAAGTTCTGTCCAAAGTACGCTCCTAGCTGACTGTAAGTGAATGGGGTGGGTGGGGAAGTGTAAAGGTGCCTTGACACCAACCATGGCCTCTACTACTTCACTCAAGGGTTGTAGGCTGAGGGTGTTTGGGGGGGGAGGGCGCATGGGCACAAGAGGTCACAGCGACCCCTCCCACCTGGTAGCGTGGAGGGCCAATCACAGGGTGAAGGGGGCGGGGCTAACCTTGCTCTTTTGAGGAGGGGGTGTATGGGACTTACCACCCCCTCACCCCTTAAACAAGGGCTGCTAGTTCCTGTGATAAACCGCAGGTGATTTAGCTCCAGAAACTCGACACTAGATTTATGGATTCAGCTCCCTTGAAAGTTCTTCATGCAAAGGGTTTTAGTGCTGGCTGGCATTCTTGAATTCTCAAATTCTGTTTTCGGTGGAGTTTCATACGACACCTCATTTAAATAATAGCGTGTCATTAATTATTAAAAACTGCTTTGGTGGTCGCATGGTTTAAACCCTAAGGCATCACTCTCACAAACTAAACTACCGATGACAGGGAAATTGGAACTATAATCTCGGTCGGGTGTACTGAGGTTTTTTTCCCTTTAAATAGTTTTCCTCTTTCCCATCCTGCAAATGCGAATGCATTTCCTCTAAATTCACCCTTCCAGATCTTTTGCTCATAGGTGTAATTTGTACATGTGCATGTGACCTGAAAGAATACTAAAACGTGATACTAATAATATATTAAAAATTCAGAGCTTGGTAAATTTAGTAGGTTTCTCATATTCTTTAAATTTTCCTATAGTAAATAAATTACTAGTAAAATAGTTAATTTTATATAGGCCTAACGTGTTGTGGACTATTTTGAGGAAAAAACTGGTAAAAAATTGTTTTTTTTTAACTTACTGGATTCTACTGGCTGTACTGGATATCCGCATTTCATTGCACTAATGAAGTAGACGTGAGGAGGTTAAGATTGAGAAAATGTACCCGTATTCGCATGTAGGCAGAACGAGAAATAATATAGGAAATAGATAATTATATTTTGCCGGGATTTGAACCTTGACCTTCTCATCACAAGCAAACAAGACTAGATGCGGGTTTGAGCATTTTACATTTTACTTTAAAATATACCACAGTCAAAGTATAAATTTATTGTTCTTGAAAATCAAGATAATTTAACAAATCCATCGAAAAATGACTCAATTATAAATGAAGAGCGTAACATTAAGTAATTTTATCAAATAAACTGGTATTTTTTAGATCTAAAATGAAAAAATTTAGTTAAGGCTTCATACACGGCTTATCATTAGTAATTGTTATACAAAGTAGTGTCCATAAGCCCTAAGAAAATTTATCTGAATCCCCACTACACAATAATATGGTCAAACAGTAGGTAATGTGAGCATATGAAGAAGCTACGACAGGCCTAGCAAGCCGGAAGTGGAGAAATAATTATGGCTTGAATAAAAACTGACCCAGGCCACAGACTGGATGGAAACAGTAATGGATGTAAAGTAAGTAATGTGTAAATTTTAAAGTTTTTTTTATTAATGTCCGAAAACTAACTGATATGGGTATATATTACTTCTTTCTAGATCTAGATTTACAATAAGCTGTGTATGTGTGCAGAGATAATGATTTTTAGTGACAGCTTGCAGCCTCCCAAGTTAGTGACGGAATTAGGAAGGAGGGTTGACACCTAGACACTATTAGGTTGGAGGAACAAGGAGGGTTGGCACATAGACACTATTAGGTTGGAGGAACAAGGAGAGTTGACACCTAGACATTATTAGGTTGGAGGAACAAGGAGGGTTGGCACCTA